>WURS02042480.1:0-127444 GCA_011762765.2 Rhinocypha anisoptera | reverse complement strand
TATAAAGGTTTTACTAAATTTTCAAAGCTTTATGTCAATTTTGATACAATTAATTTAGAAACACTATTGACATGAAACTAAAAAATTTTTAAATAACTTTTTATAAATGACACATCTATTTAATAACAAGTTAATTTTAAGTTATGTCCATAAAAGTTACAATATCTCGAAAACTACTCAAGTTAAAATAATCAAAGTTAGTAGTAAAATATCAAAATTGAGTTATAGAATTCTACAAACTTTTTAATATACTCTTATCCATCGAGTTTCTGTTTGTCAGCTGCCTTAAAAGATTTTTTAATTCTTTTAAATATGCTCTCAATATATATTGTGGAAACCCCCCTTCCCCCTAATGAGAGCACACCATGATTTTCCATGTACCCCCACACCCCCTATCTTTGATATCGATATATGTACATGTCCCCTTGACAGGTAATTAGTAGCCATAGTCAATGTTTTCTTTCAGTCTTTGACATCTCTGGTGCTACATTGATTGTAGCACCAGAGATTTCGATTCTATTCCCACTGTCAGGTTAGAACAACAAGATTGTTGTTGACTTCTCTCCTATTTTGCGTTTTTCAACTTTTTCACAAATGTATTGACAGTTTGTTTTGAACAGGTTCAAATTAAACTGTTTTGTGTTTAAACTTTAATTTCTAAAAAAATAAATGACCCAAACCAATTTTACTTTGCGTGTGCGTGTGTTTCAATATAAACACACGCCACTGCATTTCTTGTAACAGTACACTGTTAAAAATACTGTCTGGTAATTTCAAAAACACCAGCTTTTAAGATGACAATTTAAGAAAAGTTGGCTTAACATAACTTTACAATTTTTAAAAATTTAGTTTAAAAGCGTTGATTTTACAAAATGTCTGTTTATAAACTTACATTTTTAAATTAAAAATCTATTACAAAACTTTGTCGAGTTATAACCAGACAGTATTTTTAACAGTGTAGTGACACAAACCATCTCATCAGTTTATTATTCTCAAATGAAAAAATGTCATTCTTAGACAACTGAATTTGATTGCCGTTGATAGAAGTTTTTACATTGCCAGTATCCGAAGGGTCTAACTCTATTATTTAATGCCACAAATCATTTCAAAGCAAAAACTAAGAGAGTAATGTCAGAACAAAGATTGAACATTAAGAAAAATACAATAAAAAGTGGTAAACAAAGTAAATAAATAATAATAATAAAGTAAAAGATGAGCAAATGGTAAATGGAATAAGTTTAGATAAAACAATGTTGTAGATTAATGAATATATAAGAATATTATATAAGTCTAAACCGATGTCAGGTTTATGCGACGAGTAGGCCAAGGTATCAAGTTGATACTCTATCAAACTAATAACATTTATTTAAAAAATTAAAAATGTATAAATTTTATCGAAAACGTTGCCATCTGGTGAACCAGAATTAAATATTTTGCTTTAAAAAATGCAAAATTAAAAATTTGATTTATTTTAAAAATCAGTGGTTATAAATAAAAATTCTTGAAATAAAATTTTAACAAAAATAATTATCTCAAAGTTACTAGCGCCAAATAGAAAATTTCTTTTATTATATTGACAAAAAACTGCATTTTGTGGTGATTATTCTTGCAAATTTACGACTTTAAAACTTTAATCTTTAATATCATGCAGGTTATAAGCATCAGTTTAAAAATGTAAACATTAATTTAAAATTTGTTTATTTCTTTATTAATTTTATTATTAAATTGTGTTTAATTATTTAAAAAATGACCATTTTTTGACGTAATAAAATTCGTTGTTTTCAACTTTGACATTGACGCCATCTATTGCTAAAAGTTTCAACTATAAACCTTATTTTTTTAAATTTAAAAAATGGGCTATATCTTGCAAACCAATTAAAATAAAACAAAAATTTAGGTATAGAATAATAGTTTTATTAAATACCTTAACGTTAATACCATAAACTTTAAAATATTGTTTATTATATTAAAAATAAACACACTTTTTGAAAAAAAATTTGCTTAAAATTTGCACTTTCAAACTTTAATTATTAATAACTTTTATATTATAAGTTAATCAAATACAACTTAAAATGAAATAGAAAATATAACTATTTTATTAACGATTTTATATGTTATTATTATTTGTCTAGTTAAAAAGTGGCTATTTTGCTCACGGTAGTTTTGTTGTATTAAATTTGCCGCATACGCCATCTATTGACAGAGATTACTAACTATTGATATTTTTATTAAAAATGTGATTTTAATTCGAAATAGTGTTTTAGCTTACAAGTAAACCAAACGAACTTGTAACCTCGACTTTGAAATGATTCATATGCTGAACTCATTATTAGGTTAGTAGATTTTAAAATGAAAAAAAAAGATTTTTTTGATGCTTTTATGAGAAAAGATTTTGAGCATAGACTTTAAAACATCTCCATTGACTTCAATATAGATCACCAAAATCAAAGATTAAAATCACTCCTCCTAAAAGCTTCACTAGAAAATCTTTTTAGTAATATAAAGAGTAGTTGGGATATGAATCCCTTCAAACTCAAAGTTAAAGGTTTGTTTAATTTGTTCAGTTTGACCGAGCTACTTGCTTGACGTACCAAACGTTGCACTTCTAAAAACGGGTCATACGATTGCGTGTCATGGCTGGTATATTACGTCTCAAGTCCGGTACACTAAGTCCACCGTTGCAAATAGCTAAATGAATGAATGAGTTACATGTGGTAGCTGGAAGTCGGCACCATCGACAAACGACGTCACGTAAGTAGCCTCCAATCACTTCTAGCATTCTTCCGATTGCCGATTCGTGCACCAGACGATGATAAACCGAGGGTAGAAGGTGGAACCGCAAAAAAACAATTTTTGGTTGCCACGCAAAACAGCACAGTCGATCAGACAAATCTTTCCTATGAGATCTTCAGGCAACATTCTGTTTTTACCTGTCGGGTCAATCTAAGCTCCTAGATATTTGAATAAAAACTTAACCGGTAGACCAATGTCTACTCTGTAACTGAACGGCCAGAAGATTATGCAAATCCTCTCGGTTGTCGGCGCATAGAATAAGATCATCTGCGTACGAGACAGCTGCTAATTTCTTGTTACCTAAAATTGCGCTTTCAAAGTACTTGATCCATGACTAAGTTGAACAGCAGAGGCGACATTAGATCACCTTGGCGAACTCCTCTTCTTAGTGATATTAGTCTCGATTTCTTGCCATTAACCTGCAACACTGTTATAGCATCGGTGTAAACGTCCGAGATCAGCGAAATTCTTTCTTCGTCCAGTCCACTAGCTCGACAAGCTTTGAGTAAAGTGGTGTGCGGGACAGAGTCGAATGCCTTAGCCAGGTCGACACTTGCTAGTGGAGTTCTGCGATGAGCTAGGTAACGCACCACGGTAATTACTTGATAAATCCCATCGTCTTTAATGAAACCTCGTTGTGACGGGTGGAGATCAATGGCTTGGTATATGCACTTGGATAAGACTGCTGATAGAGAACTGTAGGTTAATGGTAAGACACTGATCGGGCGGTGATCTGCAGGTTCACTCGAATCGCATTTCGGAATCAGTGTGGTGAGCAAAACGTGCCATGAGAGTGGTACAGTAGCGCCCAAAGAGCACTGATCCCGCACTACAAACCGGGGAGCTGTTAAAAGCATGCACAACACAAAGAGCAACGCATGCGCACAACAGATTTCCCTTTCTATTTTATATGCGTGCTCCTGGGGCGCTACTGTATTGGCCATTTTGGTCATTGTTGCAGACTGTGTAAAACATAAGTGTCTGTTCCACATTAATTCGACACTACATTAATTAAAAAATTAACTAACAATAAAAAATATAATGTTTTGCCATTAACGAAATTATTAAATTGAAATAATTACAACTAACCTGAGATTTGGCGAACGAAATATTGGGATGAAACGAAATAAAACTTTATTCAAGCCAGTATCATACCAGCTAAAATTGAAAAAACAAAACAAGTTGACAAATAAGTTTAAAAAGCTAGAATCGAAACAAATATAAAGGGAAAACAGAAACAATAATAATAAGGAATGAAGTTGGTAAATGACTCTTGAAATGAGAGATGGCAAGTGTGCAAATGTAGAGAAAAAATTCAATAGTATCGATAGTGAAATGTGACTATCGATAGTCACAACCACATTTCATCATGTCACATGTTCTCACCTGTGATCAATGTGAAGCTCTACGAGAACACTTGTACTTTGTTGTCTACTATTATAATATTCCATCAAGCCAAATTGCCATTTATCACAATGCTAATGAACTCTTTGAAACATTGTTTGCGTGAGTCTATGATTGTGCACTAGAACATATATTTTAAAAAATATATTTTTTATTTCTTTTTTCCGTAGGGTTAGGACATCTGAGAACGTTGAGCCAGTCTGGAGCAACCGCTTCTTTATCTCGTATCCTGTTTTCCAACACTGCTAATTCCAACTCGTCTTCGGAAGGAAAATCTGAAGAAAATGTTGAGGCATCGGGCAATAGTCAAGTAAAACTAGAAGAGTTGGAGAATTTGACCAATGAAATCAAAAAGTTGACAGAGAGTGTCAAAGATTTAGATGACAAGTACAAGCGAGCATTGGCCGAAGCTGAAAATACACGCATTCGAATGCGAAAGCAACTGGACGATACCAAAATCTATGCCATTCAAGCATTTTGCAAAGATTTACTTGATGTTGCAGATGTGTTTACCACTGCAATTGATTCGGTGCCCAAGGATTCACTCAAGGACAATCAAGATTTCAAAAATTTATATGACGGTGTTGTGATGACGGAACAACAACTGCATACCGTGTTTCGTCGCCACGGACTAGTTTCCATCAATCCGATTGGTCAGAAGTTCAATCCCAATGAACATCATGCCTTATTTGAAGTAGATGATTCCAACAAAGAACCTGGTTCAGTGTCAGTGGTCACCAAGATTGGTTATAAGTTACATGAAAGAACTATTCGTCCAGCAATGGTCGGTGTTGTCAAGAATGCTAAGTGAAGCGTATGTAGTCTATTTTTGTATCTATTTTTATTATTATTAAATAGAACAATAAGTTAAATATTAGTTATTTACAAGTTTTAAAAAAATTATAATTAAAACAAATGATAAAAAATTGACATTTGAAAGTTTGCTATCCTTGAGGAATATCACAGATTGTTGAGTATTGTGATCAGAGGCAGTGAAAGAAAGAGCCAGCTGGCGACCACAGAATAAGATGCAGAACTCATTGCTATGAAAATGAAAATATTTGGTCATAGGAGAAACGAGTAAAATAGCTTGTGAGTTTACCTGCTTTGCATGACTTGTAGTAAGTTTTGATCAATTCTCCACTTTGTGACCTCTTTACAGAGCCGTACTCGATGAGATTATTAAACTCAGATTGCAGTCTCCAAGCTTCATCACCTGAGGTAAACAATGAAGTGGTGAGAATTTATAGAGGAAAAAATGGGCAAGTTACCGACCGTTAAAGTGTACAATCATTTGGATGCACTCTTTGTTGTTGATCTCTCGAATCTTTTGAACTTCTGCCACGATGAGCCACTCTGCCGCGTTCAGTTTGGAGCGCATATGCTGCAGAAACTTGGCCACGGTGAATGCTGGCACTTTGTGGATGACTACTGTTGATACAAGGTGCTTGTCAATCTTGATATTGGCACAGGCTAAGGCGGTTTCACTGTGATTCTTGATGGAGATGACCAGAGCTCGGTTGAGCACTGAGTAGTTTCCCACCAAAGGCAAGTTAGAATCCGAGTAGACGTGTCGATCGCCACCAATTGCAAGTGGACCGTGTCTTCCGGTCAGATCTCCCAGAGCACAACGAAGGTAGTTTCGTGGATTACATTGCATTTTGTAGAATTCGTCAATTTTGGTCAAGTAAGGGTTCCACATGTAACCTCCTGCCAAGCATCGAACACTGTCGATCTCATTGAAAGCATCGGCACCAACCGGATTCACATAGATTGACCAACGATGCCCGTACGAATTCTTTCTATTGGAAGTGCCATGTCGAAGGTAAACCTCGATCCAGGTGTCACTGAGGCTTCCATCAAAGAACTCGACTTGCTGAAATCGAACATATCCGTGGATGAGATTTCGCGGATCATCGAACGAAGCGATTGCCACAATTTCACGTTCTCGTTTAGTAACCTTGGGTTTGATTGTTCCACATGTCCAGCGAAAATTGCCATCTTGTTTGTGTATTACCATCGAGCGACCTATTACACTTTTCAAACCTATCACCGGCAAGTTGGCATCAATAAATTCTTGCGCGACAATGTCTAGATTTGTCAAAGGACCAAACTTGCCACTGAGATCACCTGTCTCATATTCATCAACGGATCCTACTGCTGAATATGGCACAATAGATGAGTCGATCTCAAATGGGTTGTAATGACCGTAGACCGTGTCTGCCGAGCATGGAAACTCCTTGTCTAAAGGAACTGACACTTTGTGCACGTGATAGCCGCCAGCTAAACGATTTAAACCTTTCAAATATAGCCGGCCTCGTGTCTCGTCGAATTCGGTTTCTTGGTACAACTCGAGATAGCCAGAGACATTAGAAGAGACGCCAGAACTGCTTCGCCACTGGTCGACAACAGCTGTGATCGGATGTTGCCGGCGAATAGTAGTGCAGGCCAGTCGACGACCCCGAATGGCTGGTGCGTTCTCATCCTCCACCACCACTGAACGCGCCACTATCGAATTCTGCAACCAGTCAATTCATTTGTTACAATAAGTTCAACTTAGCCAAGGTAACACTTACAGGTCCTGACAAAGGAAGCAAGGTATCTGTGTAGAAAAATTTAGTACTTTCTTTTGGAGGATATGAGTTGACATCAATCTTGCGCGACTTGAGATATAGATCGCCAACTTGGCAACGTAACTGATTGTCTGCTGAGCAATGTGAGTTGTAGTTACGGCCCAGAGTAATACCAAACGGATTGTAGCTCTCTCCGCTGCTCATACATCTCTTGGTCCAGTTGTAAAAGTCTCTGCCAGCTTCGTTGACATGGATTCGCCAAATATGGTTTCTAGTAATGTTGAGTGTACCATCACTGTAGAAGAGTTCACCGAAAACAGTAGTGTCGCCATATGGGTCTTCTTCCAACTGGCGAAACATGATGCTGCCGGTGATTGGGTAGTAGAATATGGCCTTGGCAACTAGTGTCCGTTCAGGATAAGCGATATTAGCACAGATCCACCCTTGACCAGTTCTATTCGAGATAACAATCGAACGACCAATGATGCTGTTGGAACCAAACAAAGGCAGATTGAAGTCTAGATGACTATTGAAGTAAACACTTAAGTCCTGTGCTTCACTCAAAACGCCGTGCTTGCCACTTAGATCGCCTACTTCGTACTGGTCATTGGTGCCTGCGATTGGTTCTAGCTGCGAGGACATAGCCAACGGATTGAAACGTTCACCTACTGACATTGGTGAGCATTGTGACTGGTTCTTGTCTTGTCTTTGCATAAATGGAAACTGATGCACATGATAAAACTTGCCTCGACCTCGAAGGTTCTTTAATTTCACAGTAATGATAGTAGGATCTATCTTGTAATTCTGCTTCAGTGTAATATCGCCTTTGACACCATCCAAATCAAAATGTGCCTTTGCTTCTTTGGGTTTGAGTTGCACTATTTTGGCACAACTAGCCACCTTATTACTGTTTTTCTCATAAATAACCACGAAAAGTTTGCGATTGCTATCCAGATATTCGAGAGAAAAGTTGTGATCAAGAAAAAATTTCTTTGAGTAGCGATTATTGTTGTTGCCTACGACGACTTGGCCATGTTTTTGCACCATGTCTCCAATCTTACAATGGTGGTGATTACTCAAATTACAATCGACATCATCAACATTGTCTGGATCAAGTAAAATCTGGAGGTGATTACATTTGAACTCAGTGTTAACATCCAAAATATCGGTCACCATCACCTTCCAATCATTGCGCGAGCTTGAACGATACTCTTCAAGAGTGTAAAAGAGATTCGAGAAGATCATCGTTTCATGCAGTTCATTCTCACGGAAGAGGATGCTACCAGCAATGTTCTGCGTGAAGGTAGCTATGGCAGTGGTTGTCTTGCCTAGCGACATTATGTTGGAACAAGCTCGTGCTGTGCTGTTGCTTGACTTGAGATACAAGGATCTAGCCCAGATGGAGTTCTTTCCTCGAAGACGAATGTTGTTGTCAATGAATTTGAGCACCGTGCCATTGGGTGAAGGAATGGTGACTTGGCCATGTTTCTGGGAGAGTTCGAAGATAGATTTGCCAAGTTCGGTCGCTTGACACGGATTCTTCAAGTCAAAGAAAACTGGAAACTCGTGAATGGCCCAATCAAATGGTTGCGCTGGTCCTTCCAGTAACGAATGAAGGAAGAAACTAATTTGAACTTCCTCGCTGTTGTCTTCTTGAAAGAAGGTGACGTTGCCGCGAATACCACCCGAGTCGATCGGAGCATAAAGTAAAAATGAAGCAGTGGGACCTAAAAGAGAACTCGTTAAACATAATTTGAGAAAAGCACAAAATGTCCTACCAGAGGTGGATAATAAAAGCAACAGGAGCAATAAACAATGGCGATCCATTTTGGCAATAAACCGCTCAACTCAATGGATGGTAGATGGAGAAGTTCAATGGGTGAAATGTGAGACTGGCAGCCACATCTTGAGCGAAGGAAAAGCTTAATAAGCCTTCAGGTGTTGAGGAGTTATCGACAGACAATGTAAACAGGCATCATTGATAACGTGAGCAATAAACGTGGTCAGTGCTGCGTCAGTGCTGGACAGAGGCTATAACCAATCGACAGCTGGCGTACGATTAGAGATGCCAAGTGACTCAGGGACAGTAGCGCTGCACTCACTTTGACGCCAAACAGGTTTGCTCGAGTCGATCTGTCCGTGTCGCCCGCCCGTCAGACATGTCTTACATTTGAACTGATCCGAGGACGCGTGACGGCACACTGACTCTCACTTGGTGGAGACAGTCGACGTCGACACCGTCCGCATCGCTGGTAGCCATGGACCAATCTACCATGGACCATAGCCATAGACTAATAGATCGCTGATCCTAATGCGCTATCTCAATTCCCTGGTTTTGCCCGACAGTCATCATCAACCAAGTGTTTCATCAACTCTGGCGTTACCAGTTACCACCAAATTTATCAATTAACTGGTCCAATCACATTTCCAAAAGCCGCTGGTAGGTCATTTTTATGTACCAACCTGAGGATACACTCTTGGAAATAAGTGGTTTAACTTGCATTTTTTCATTTTTTAATGCAAGTTTAATTATTTTTCAATTCCAATTTTGTAAAAACTTAAATAAATTTAAACTTTGAATATTGTAACTTTAGTAGTAGTAACAAAATAGTGAATGCAAATTCAAAGTTGTTTTTGTTTTGCATTGCAAGTTTAATTACTTTCATTCCTAAGAGTGGAGACATCGATGGGCGGTGCAAAGAGGAGGAGCTCACCCAGTTGTCCAACTTTCCCCTGCTTATATATCAATTCAATTCAATTATTTCGCTAATTGCAACAAAGTCAGACGATCCGCTGGTGGCGATCAACTGCCAACCCGAGATCAATCCAATCAATGCCTATCGAGCAAACTCCCTTTGACTAGCTCTTTTTAATATATATATATATATTATATAACGAGGACATCTATGAGTGATGAAGGATCAACAATGGAAAAGGGCAAGTGTGCCATTATATAAAGAAAAGTTTTATCGTATCAAAAAATAGAATCAATCTTATTGAGAATGAGAGTGAAATTTCGAGTTAGTGAATGAATGAGTGAACAGGAGTCGCAACTATCCAGAAGCAACAATGAGTAACCTAACTAGCGAACACTTGATCTTCAAATTCTAGCAGTTGAGTCATGAAGTTGAAATTGGGCGAAATGAGACGACGACGTGACTTGACAAACTCGTAAGCCTCTTCCATTCGAATCCGCTTGGTTCGGATGAGGTATGCAATGCAAATTGTGGCAGACCGACTGATGCCCGCTTGGCAATGGACTAGTACCTTGCCGTTGGTATTCTTCTTCATGTCATCTGTGGATAAGTAAACACGTAGTGAGACAAATGTATGTGTATTTATTGTTCTCAGATTGGACATGTCACTAATGACCATATGTCTACACATTGCAAGCTCCATTTCTCTCATTTTCCTTTAATTTATTCTCTTCCGAGTATTCAATATCTAAATGCACTATGTGTTTATGTTTAGTTGAAATCATGAATGGAAATAAAAGAGACACATGTATGTTTGTGCAAGTATTAAGTTAGAATTTAAAATACTATAATGGTAAAGTTAGAACTATAGTAGTAGCTGATAAAATGTAATGTTTGTTGTTGTGTGTGCAGTGCCCCAGTGATTATGTAAATGCTGGTGAAGCCCGTTGGCAAGCAAAGCATTCAGAGAGTTCATTCATGAAAACAATTCGTTAAATAATGACTTCCGGCCAAAGTAGTTATATAGTGGCCCTTTTAGATTATGTTCGCGCATAAGTGGCTATATAACGGCTCGAACGCGTTCATGTATCAAAAATTAGCCTTGCATTGCGTGTCAAGAAAGTGGTCTCAGTGACAACCTTTGCTGAGGCCCAAGTGCGCCTGAGCGTGAGCTATCCAACTTACCAATAAAATCAAGTGCTTCCCGAATCAATACGGTTATGTCTTCACACTTAGAATCCTTAATCGGAATTCTCTTGTAGTTCAACAAATCTTCAAAGTAGTTGGGACAGCTCTGGGACACATTCAACACGGCGGTGATGCCAAGTTTGGTGAGAGTACTTTTGGAAGCTGCATGACACTCACTTCCCAAAAATAAATAAGGCAACAGTTCAGCGGGCTCTGGCTGGTCTTCAAAGACAAAAGTGGACAAGTCTTCTATAATAATGGCATTTTTAGGTGTCATAGGTTTATAGGGAGAAGTAGTCTTCGATCTAAAAGGCCATGTGTAGATGTACTGTGAATTGGAACGCTTAGGCTTAGTTATAATCGAGGGGATGTATACAGGACTCGGGGCACTATTCGTACAGAGTAGTGGATAGTGCTTGCGAAATACAGCAAAACCACCTAAAAGTTTAGTGAAGCGAGTATAAATATTTAATCAAAAATGAGTAATCATAAAAAGCATATATTTTTTACCTTCTAGATAATTGATAAACTTGACGCCCCCCTCCTCTTGCAGACATCGAGCCACATAGTAGCCAACCGAATCTTTTGTAAAGTCAAGCTCTTCGTAAAGTATAATGTGAAAATAGTAATCAGAAAGTATACGATCTCGTATTGAATTGTCTGCAATTAAAGTTTTCAACAATGGCTTTGTTCCATTTCGGCGACTGTGAAAGGATTAAGCACATTCATTCATTACGTTGAGATTTGAATCCACTAATGACTTTCGTGACTTACCGAAGAAATGGGGGGCAGAAAACATTGATGGAATTGATTATATGCGAGTCATTGTGAGCCATAAACGAACGACAATCGATGATCAGAATATGGCGAGACTCGTGATCTGACGGCGATCCAAACAGATCTAAAAGCTCGCTCAAATGTTCACTGCTGAGGCTAATCATGTTTGAGAACATGGTCGGACTTTGCTCAACTTGTGAACCTTGGGTTACCCGTACAGAAAATGAGTGTCAAAAATGCTGGTCGGCAGCATCAAGAAGTGTAACAACAACAACGAAAAAAAACAACAGAAAACAGATGCAATTATTTTGGCAACATGACTGAGGTAGTGGGCAAGAGAAGTCGAGCAATTTGAGCTCACTCGGTGCCTAGTGAACGCATCTTGGTCAAGTGCGTAAGCGGACTACTCTGTCCATGGTGGAGTGGGCACTCGGTATACTGTGGACAGCTAAGCCAGACAACAATTACGAAACGCGCCTCGATGCGAGGCTGGTTGCCAGAATGTTGTGAATGGAAACGGTTGGTTTTGTGAATGAGCCAGGCAGCCAGTGGGAGCTATCCAGCCAACCATCACTGACATCAGTGAGCAGAGAAACAGATCCCGTGCGTTGCACACCAAACCATCGTTGCCTTTGCTGGTTGGCCTCCGAGCACACTTCACTGCTTGCTTGGCGCTGCCAGAGTGACGGAAGGGCCATCCATCGTGTTACCACTGCTCACCGCGCAGCCTCACTCGGCCCAGCCTCTGCCCAAGTCACAGCGAGTGGCGCCACTGGCTAAGCTTGGCTTGTCCTCTCTCTGCCCTCTCCACCGACACCGTTACATCATGTAACTTACATGTCCCAGCCTAGGCCAAACCATTCTCTTGTCTATAGTCTTCTTTTCATTTTCACCACTTATTACCTTTTATATTTTAGACATCCTATTTAAGCATAACTTATATAATTAAGTCAATTCTCTCTGATTTTTCAGATATATATAATTTACCAAAAGGCATTATAACAACATTTGTACATATAATAACAAAATAATTGTAGCAATATTGTTTACATTTTCGAATGCTTGGTTATAATTAATTTTACTCCATAAAAAAGATTTATTGCAGTTTATGTTTTATCCAATAATAAAAAATTGTGTTTTTAAATTGTTTCAAAAAACAAAAGGTCAATGTGGAGTCAAAATAGAAATTTTGTTGCTAATTAAGTCAGTTTATTCAGACTTGGTTGAATTATATTGCAAGGAGATTGGTGATGTTGCATAAAATAATGTCTTCAAAAATATCTGATGTACCAGGAATAGTCTACGGCAAAGTTTCGACAGATGTGGACAAGTTTCTAAGAGTGTCCACGTGTCAACCTGTCACTGTCACTATGTTGTCAGAGTTGAGCGTTGGTTAACCAACATGAAGTTTGAAATCAAAAGGTTTGTCGTGATTTCTTGATAACATTTCAACTGAATTAGATTTGCTTGATCAGACTGGATGTATATCGAAAAGTGCCCCAAGACTTAACGGAGGCCACTGTCACCGGAGCAATCGTTTCTCTCTTCAGCATTTCCTTCATCGTCTTTTTATTCGTGGTGGAGCTCAACAACTACTTGACTACTGAAGTGTATGGAGACTGCTGCCCGTCCCCACATCTGTGAGGTTTCATGTTTTGCTTTTGTGTTTCCACAGAATCAGCGAGTTGTTTGTTCAGTCAGAGGAGTATCAAACAGACCGAATCCCAGTGACGCTCAACATCTCGGTCTTTCACACTTTATGTGATGGTAAATGGCAACCGACAGCAGTTTGTTTTGCATTTTCTCATGTGGTATTGTTTTGGATCTATAGTTCTTGGGTTAGATATTCAAGATTCGAATGGTCGACATGAGGTGGGTTTCATTGAAAATACCCTAAAAGTGCCCATCAACAAAGGAAAGGGCTGCCGTTTGGAAACTCAATTCAACATCAACAAGGTACCGGGCAACTTTCATGTTTCAACACATTCCGCCAAGTACCAACCGGAAAACATTGAAATGAATCATCACATTCATTTATTGCGCTTTGGTGAAAGTGTTGCGGCTTTCCAAGGGGCAGTTCAAACGTTGAATAACAAAGACTCCTCCAGCCCCGATACTAGTATGTATTTGTTTTTTTATGAATACTTGCTGTGACTCTCGTGCTAACCACTCGGCTTTGCAGAAGAGGATACTCACGAGTATCACCTCAAACTGGTACCTTCGATTTATGAAGATGGCTCGGGCAAGTCAAAGCACTTGTACCAATACAGCTACGGCTATAAGAGCTATGTGCCTTTCTCGTTGGGACGACACATTCCGGCTATCTGGTTTCGGTAAGGTTTCCACCGATCTCACTTTGTCTAGAGGTTTTTCAAGCACAACTCTTTTTCCAGATATGACTTCACACCAATCACGATCAAGTATACTATCCGACCAAAGCATTTCTACAACTTTATCACAATGATTTTTGCATTCATTGGGGGTACTTTTACCGTGGCAGGTATTGTTTACTCTATTCTTTTTTCCCTGTCGAACGTTTTTCGAAAATTGGAACTCGGTAAACTAAATTAACGAACGTTTTTTCTGTGATTAACTAATTTTATTATTTATAAAAAATATGCACTTTATATATTTAAAAAAATTGACTGTAATGGAATTTTGGGACCAAAAATTAATTAAGTAATAAATAATTTTATTTTCTTAATAATAGTAATTTGAAAAATGTAAAGGGAAAAAATAATTGTTAATAAAAACGACAAAAAGATAGTATTGAAATAAATTGAAAATGGTTACTAAAAAAGAGAGAAAGAGAAAGATTGCACACGTTGCCAAAAAAAGATAATAAACAACTATGACTGAAAAGTCACAACAATAACATTTGAGAGCGTAAGAGGAAAAAGTCCATCAAAAATAAAGTTTTGTAAAAATTATTAAATAGAATGAGTAGATCGAGATAAATAAATAATAATAGTAAAGCGCGGCGTGGGTAACACTGTTACCACTGACATGGGTTAACTTAACGCTACCGTGTAGGCATTGCCTATCGAGCAAGTTGTATTCATTGTTTTGTTGTAAACATATAAAAGTTGACATATCAAAAAAATGGTTGTGTCAAACTCAAATTGCATTTGATTAGAGTTGCTAATGGGGAGCTTAAAATAAAATAAAATAAAAAAATAACAAATTGTTTAAAAAAACTCTATTCAGTCTACAAATAAAAGATAGAACAAGAGAGTGTGGTAAAGGTAAAGTTGGCAAAAAAACATTCCAAAAATATATAAATATTCTAAAACAAAGTAGTGTAGAAGTGAGTGGGCGTGTCAGCGTACAAAAGAGAAAGAGTTAAAGAAATGGTATTTGTCCCAAAGAGGACCGAGGAGGCGAGCAAAGTAACTTGATCGCACTGATTTCAATTGCACTGGTGAGTTAGAATTAAAGAATTAAAAAAAATACATAACAACAAGATTCAACAAGAAAGACTTCAAAAACAACAGCAACAAACATGGTACAAAGTAGATTTGAAAAATGGCCACTAGGTGTGAGTGGGGAGTGGGGCATTTGTACTATAGCAAGCGAGACTACCAATATTGGCTCAAGTATCAGTAGTCTGCGAGAAAAATGTAGTAGAAAAATAACGATTTGATTGTCATCTCTGGTGATCGCGGTGACTATTTTGTTGGGTTGAACAACTTGCGAATGGGTGCCGTATTTGGCCTTGTCGCTTAGTTCGTAAAACAACTCAAATTCAACAAAGTAACAAAGTAAAAACAAGAGGAAGAAGTAGCTCAATACAAAGTGGTGTAACGAAGAGAGTGTGAACGGTAAGTGTTCGAGGTGAGAGATGAAAGAGCGGAAGTGGGACTAGGTGAAGCAAGCAGAGATCAGGAACGGCAGGCGGATGAGCCACTAGCACCAGCGGAAGGGGACCGCGCGGGGACGATCTGCGCCCTCCTTCACCAGTGGCTTGTGGAACTCACGGCCCGGCCGAGAGTGGATCGTGGCCCAGCAGTTCTCGCAGTAATATTGCAAGCACGTGATGTTGGCGCAGAAGTATGGCGCAAACTTGCCCGCACATCGCGCCCCCTGACACTCGTCGCAGATTTGATCGTCTGACAAGCAAGTTCATGTTGATTCCAAGTGAACTAACAAACCATTGAGGGATTCACTTACCCAAGACGTATGGCTTCACTTCAACCTATTGGGAGTAGAATATAATCATATTAATATGAATAACAGTTAATGGGAGTACTGGAAAGGAAGTGAGTGAACTAACCCGTTTCTCGATGTCGACATGCTGTAGCTGCACGAAACGAGCACTAATGGCAGCGATGTAGCTCTGCTGGTTAGAGAATGCAACTCGACCAGCTCCTTTCTACAAACAAGATAAAACATTAAATTATTATCTATTTCAATTACATATAATTTCATTACGGGATATTTGAGTTCAGGATCAGTGTCGATTCCGGCATAGCAAACGCCGCCGTAGAGACGGTCCATAATCATGGCGAGTTCCACTGTAATTATAAAATTATTTGTGAGTCTTTGCCTAAATACTCATACCAATGAGACCATACCAGCTTTAAGAGGTCGCGGTACTCCTCCGACAAACACTGTCTTTCTTGGATCCAGAGGCATTGAGGCGTCAAGCACGTAATCAGCATCGCTCAGTCTCCATGGACGAATTTGAACCTAAATCAAGCAATTGTTAAGTAAAGAATACAACTTAATACAACAAAATATCCCATACAGGTTTGTCCTTGATGGTGGGACTCGACACGCAGAGATACAGTTTATCATCTTCTTGAATGCAAGCATCAATCAACAACTGCACCGACGCTTCGTCTTGAAACAGAAGAAACGCATAGCCTAGGATCAATTGCTTTAGAACCAATAATGGTAATGTACAAGTCAAATCAACCTTTAGGGGGGAAGTATGATTTACTTTCGGCCTTGTGAGGCCAGTCGACAACCAATGGACCAAATCGACGAAAGCTAGCGGTGATTTCCTCTATTGATAATAGATGTCGCTGCATAGTATTTTGTTCGACAATACTTGTTATTAGAACATACCCTCGTCGATATCGGGTGGCAATCCACCAACAAACACTTTTCGTGAAAAACGCTCATTTGATTCATTGCCTGCAATCAAATAATAGGCAGTGTAAGCGACAATCTAGAATAGAAAAATCATCTCACTGGATGGAGCAAAGTCAGCAATCAATGGATCTGAATCGCTTCCAGTAAAGAATGGCGATTTTCCTAACACAAATAAAAACAATATTTAGATAAGTCTAACATAAAGTGGTATCGTTTTTACCTCTTCGACGATTAAAGGTTCGTCCTTTGAGATTTAATAGTTTTTTATCCTCACCTTAAAGATTAATGTAAAAATAGTTTTACATTTAATAATTAATGACAAAGAGTAAAAATCAAACCTTGTACAACTGGTTGGAAAGTGTAATTCATCGCTGCGTCAGAGAATGAAGGTTAAAGTTAATTAATAATAAAAAATGACAAATAGGCAAACCTTTGGTAGTCTCATGATTTGCATTGTTGCGCATGATTTCTAGTAACTGAGGTTCAAGAGAGTAACGCAGAGAGTCAAGTGGGCTTAGATGTGGATCAATACTCTTCTCCTAGATGTTCCAAAATAATAAATGAAGTTCCCCAAAGAGCTAAGTAGTGCTTGCTCACCTGCAGAATGAGGCCATTCTCACGCAGATTGGCTGAGTCACTGGAGGAGGAGGTGTTGTCGCTTCCTGTCGATCCAAGGTCGTATATGTTGGTCTGGCCCGATAGTGAAGAAGTGACAAAATTTTTGGGAAAGCTGCGTCTCGTGATGCCTTCACCAGGATACAAAGGATTCTTCTTGGGTAGGACAGCACTTATTCCTGGCTGACTCCCCATCGGTGAGCGTTTCTGACTAGTTATACTTGCGTAATAAGGATTTGACCATGCATTCGGTAAAGAAGTACTGTTATTGGGACCGCTCGAAAAAGAATTTAAAGTGGAGGGCACTGCCGGAAGAGTCGAGTTGAACGCTCCCGACCACGCTAGGTTCGATGGTTGCACGTGTGACATTCCTGACCAGTTGAGATGCGAACCGTAGTTTGGAGACTTGTTAGTTAGATTATTGACGCTACTACTGCTATAGAGACTAGAATTGGGTGAATTTCGAGCTGCTGGAACAAAGTGGCCAGGCATAGATCGCTTCAGTAAGTTGTGATTTGGGCCAATTTGAATTTGTTTTAACATAGATTGATCTGAGAGATAAGCCACGTAGGCATTAGATTGTAATTATAATAAGACGCCAATGCATTATCATGCAATATACCTGGATAGGATGATATCCGCTGCCCAAGACCATCAATATATGCTTGGCCGTTGAAATCCTCGACCAGAGTGGCTTCGCCTAAAGACCAAATCTTATCGTTGGTGGAGTCGAAGAATGGAGACGTGATCTCGCTTTGGTTTTCAGAAGTCAGCATATTTGAGTTGGCCAACATGATGGGTGCACTAAAAGGTTCAGACTCAAAGGAGCACCCACTGCTGGCGGTCGGTATTGCACTAGGGCACTGACTAGACTGATTAGACAGGTAGTTCAAGCTGGTGCTTGCCTGCAACTCGTGCTCCACCTCTTCCGTGCTACCCAATGGCTTGCCTGAATCCAATTCTTGACGATCTTGATTGCACTCATTTTGGGTTTCTTTCATAGTATTATCCACCAGCTTATCCTCGAGAATTGGGTTAGCTGGACACTTTTCTTCATTTGTCAACATGGATCAGACTAAACCCCATGCAGCACATAACCAGCCACTGGCGGCCTACTTCAAGCCAAGAGAACAATCTGAGCTAGGTTGGTGCTCAGCACTTTCACACTAGAGATGTTTATATGGTCTTCAAATTTGCCTGGCTAGCGTTGAATGTCTAGGATGAGAAGTAGCGCACCCAAATGGTCACCACTGGTCAGGTTGATGGTGCTTGATGGATTCCAGTTGATAAATTAAGTTTCTGATGATGAGAGCACCAATCAATGGTAGCTGATAATGGCATCGATAGTGCGTTGCATATATAATGTACAAACCAAAACATTAGCCAGCCCGATCTGGCAGCACATTCGTGGCTAGTGAGTGTCTATTCGACTGGCTGCCTCTCGCAGCCCGCAACTCGCCTGCACTGCCGCTTGGCCTCGCACACTCTTCTGGTTCGGGCTCCTCTGGTGTCACTAGCGTTCGGGCTGCTTCCTTCTCGTGACTCCTCTTCTGCTCGCACCTCTCCTCGCGCCCGCTTCTTCATTGGCTACTTCTTGCATTTCCAAATTTACCGACAAGTATTCGAGCACAGCGGCTGCTCCGTGGAGCGCAGAATCCTAATCCGCCACTGTGGCAACCGAGAAGCGGGCGCGAGAGCAAAGCTGGTGAGTGTGCAAAAAAACACCAATAGTAATATCTATAGTCCGATTGTGATCTACATGTACTCGAGCTTGGTGGTGGCTGTGTCATTGCATAGCATTGCTTAGGGAGAGAGAGGGAGAGAGAAGCGAGCTATGTAGAAGGACGTGGCGCCTGCGTCAATCTCGAAAGTCAAGCTCGAGCCAGGACGCCCGGCAACGCCATATAGACCATGTGGTGAGTGGCCGCACTTGGCGCCCGCGATCATGGCCTCCCGTCGTCTGCGCCGACGCTTTCAACCGGGACCCACTTCATGTGAGAACTTTCGTGTGCCAAGTTGCACCGTTTGACACCGCTATATCAAGACTCTAAGCGAGGTCACCCAATAATGGACATGTAACCTCAATTCGGCAGTGCTCGATAGTCATTGATTGACATTGGCAACCAGAATTTGCCACCATTTGACCATCTCTCGCACAAACTCTAATGTTTCCGGATTGTTGGTTAAACATGACAAAAATTAGCATCAATGCAGTGAGGTTGGAAAACAAGAATGAGAAGAGGTAGTGAAGGGGACAGGAATTGAGAGTGAAGAGAGCCATCAGTAGGTCATGACTCATGAGATACGTTCACCGGACAGTGAAGAGAGCATGCTGCATCTGGTGCAGTGCACTAGTGCATGCTAGACTGACTGCAGTGAAAGTACTACACTGCCAAACTAGTGTCACTTTGTACGCCTTGAACAGTACAACTGTGTTATGTGTAAGGCTGCTCGAGCAATGGTAGCCAGTGAGAAGCATCGGCTTGTTTACTACACAAATCACATGTTGGTGCTCTTTGTACCTAGTCTTAGTTTGACTGCAAGATTAGCAGAGTGACAGCACTGGCACCTAGCCGTTTCTCTCGGGGCCACCATGACCGATCGCGTCATTCAGATCGAGCCTTGTGGAGACAGTGACCATGTGTCGATTCCATCCAACTTCTTCACCTCCACCTCGAGTGAATCAATTGACTCCATACCCTACCCATCAAGTACTTCTAACAGTGCACATTCGGCTCTTCCCACCTTCAACAAAGACGAAGATTTGGAAAGGTTTCATTGTTGTCTTTAGATGATAGAAATAATTTAGTTTCTTCATGAAGTCGTCAGTGTTGGGTTTGCTTGGCCACAGACGAGGAAGACCAAGAGGACACCGAGTGGATTCATCCTTGTCGATGCAGTGGCACAGGTTGGCATTGCAAGCATTGTCACTTTTTAGTTTCAAATAATCCAATTTTCATGCTAGCAAAATGGGTGCATCAAAACTGTCTTCAACAATGGATTGATGAGAAACAAAAGTTCAACACATCATTGAATGTTTCATGTACGCAATGTAACATGGAATACCTGATTGTTTTTCCATCAAATGGTATATTTTAGATTATGAAATAGCAATAATTATCTTGTTTGTTGTTTTAGGAAAATTCTTCTATACAATCGAATTATGTGATAGAATTTTATACTCTGGTATGTAAAAGTGTGAAAAAGAGTGTTTTTAACAAATAAACGCATACTTGTTGTGATTGGTAGCTTCGCCATTAGCGGCAATAACCTGCATTGTTGGCTCGATTTACTGGAGTGCTGTATGCTATGGTGCCTTTACCATCATGCAAGTGTTAGGTTAGTATTCCTTAAGACCAATGTACAGCAGTGTTTCATAATTGATTCGTTTCCAGGAAAGGAGAACGGCAAGACTGTGATTGAGCAATCAGATCCCATAATTCTTCTTGTTGGCCTTCCATCGATTCCCGTGGTACTTATACTGTCTAAGCTCATTCGTTGGGAAGATCAGATTTTGAAAATATGGCTTCAAAACCAGTTTCGTTGGCCCTTGTTGGGCTATATCATGGGCAAACCAGCTGAGAAGTCGCGACAATTTGCTGAACATACTTTACTGCTGCGCGACAGCTTCTCCGACCCAGTCTCATTTTGTCGCAACTTCTGTGGCGCACTGATCCTTCCCACTGCAGCCACCTTCTTTGGTGGTCTCTTCTTTGCTAACATCAAGTCTAACTTCAATCGTGCCATTCTGGTATCATCTCTCAATTGTCTTTCATGACCCAACTAACTCTTTCTCCTCTAGGGTGGACTAACTTTTATTTTGACAAAAGGATTTTTCAAAATCCTGCTGAGACAAAGCCAATTCATTCGACAAACTCATAGAAAAATTTTAAACTTCAATGGTGATAAGTAGGTTTAAGTTCAATCCACTTTAAGTTGTCATTATTTTTGGTTTTGGCAAAGGATACAAAGATTTGTGCTTTGAAAATGTTTCTATATTTTCCACTGGTGTACCAATCTAAAATAAAAAGACATATTTTCATATTAATACCATATTAGTCAAACTGTATGCTGTGTTAAGGATACCTTGCGCGGAGGGGCCGGTAGCAAGTCGGTGTTAGCAGGTGAAGTGGGCAAATTGTCGTTCTGTGCTAGATCCGACTTAACAATTCTCACAGATAACTTCTTCCGAGCGGGAGAATCCAATGAAAAGTGTTTCTATACACATAGAGAAAAGATTAGTCACATACATTTCTAGATTGAAGCGACAATTTACCTTGAAGAAAGAAAGACAGCATTCTTTGCTCAGTGTCTTGACAATACTAGCAATCACTTCGTTTCGTCCATAGAGATACTCCTCTTTTTCGATTTCCGACCACAGCAAACGAGAATACTCAACAAGACGCTTTTTCTTCTTCATCAAACGCGAAATGAGTGACTGCTTCTCATTGTTGAACTCATCCTCGCTCATTGATTCAATGTGATTCTGTGCAAATGCAACAAGTTAGAGAGGAAAGTGAAAGGAAAAAGAAGGAATTACCTCAACCCAAGCCATGAAAGCCTCGATGCGATCGTCAAGATAGGCCACATTGTAGTCTGATTGGATGATGCAATTGAAGCCTAACACGCCGTTTTGCTCTCGATAGCGACAATAGGTCACATAGCCGAGCTGCTCTTTGGTTCGTAGGATGTCAAAGAAGGGCTCGCTTAGCATTTGACCAATGAAGAGTAGCTTGGCGCTATCGTCGAGGTCGTCAAATGACACCTGGAAATAGACGTTGATTGCCTTTGGCTGCTGGAGGTCATTGGTCACTTCGAATGTGTAGTTACAACCAGGTTCCAGGGCGATTCCTCGTGTGGTTCCGTGCCACTTCTTCAGTGGAATCGCATTGTAGTGGGCTAGAAATTTGTTCTCGATAAAGTCGCAAAGTGCAAGAGCAGAATCGCTGCTGACATTGCCATGAAACAATGCCTCCGTGAAGCAATTGGAAAAGAAAAAATGCTGAAAATGACGTACTGATTCAACCGTAAGCTTATCTAAAGCTTGCTGTAAATCCTCAAATGCCCAGAAGTACTCGCAAGTCAACAACTTCAAATAGTAGCCGGTCAACTGGTACAGTGGTTGAGCTTTGTAATTCTTCAAGCTACGAGCGTACTTTTCTTTCAAGATTTCAAAACGCCGAGGGCAAGGTTCATAAGTAATAATCTTCTCAAAGACACGCTGCATGAATATATCCATCTTGTGGTTATATCCATAAAATTCAATCTAATAAAGCAACAACCAATATATAAAAATATACTCAACTTTACAACTGTTCACTCACATTGATTCCGTAGTTAGTATTGAATATGTCAAACGAAAGTCCGGCCAGTTTGGCGTCATACAGAAATTCGTTCAATGCATCTTTGAATAGAATGGCAAACATTGTGTTAATATTTGCATAATGCGGATTTGCATGAACGATTGGACTAGAGAAAATAATGTATTGAATTAAATATAGAAAAAAGTAAGTAAAAAAAGTAAAAAAGTCTTACTTGATGATTTTAAGTGCATAATACACTTTGGGCTTCAAATACTGATCGTCTTTGAGATGCCAAATCCGAGAGAAATCCGAACTCTTGATGATGCGTGGCTCGTTGTTGCTGGCATCACCAATCGGCAAGATGTCAAAGTTGGTTGGGATAAATTCATTGGGTTCAGGAAATTTGAGCTGGTCATTCAAGCCAGGATTCTTGAGTTGATCAACCAATGTTTGAGAAAAGTCGTCAATTTTGTACTCAGTGCCGTAATACTTCTCAGTAGAGTCGGTTTGTCCATCAAAAGTTTTGCTCATAATAAATATTGAACAGTTTTCCGGTTTTAAATAACTCAACATTTCGCTAATCAAATCGGGTTTGTACTCCTCAACCAAAAGATCACTTGAAATTACATTTTCCAATGGAAACATCTAATCAATTTAAAAAAGCGTCAGTATTACAAACGAGTACATAACACCAAATTCTCAATACTTACGTGCATTTGGTAAGAAAGCTTCTGAACATAGTCAATTGGGTTAATCTTCTCCATAAAGTTAAACTTTATATAACTGAGTCCTTTGTTCTCATCAAAAATATACTTCTTTGGGCCTTCCATCTGAAAAAATAGATTTGTTGGTATATAAATATACATAACAGTTAGTTAGAGTCAATAATAAAAATACCTTAAGAAGATTTATGTATTGAAATACAAGAAGAGAAATCTCATCAAGGCGATTTAAGGCATCAGATGTCAAGTCAACAGTAATGTGGAAGAATCCAAAGCCATCGTTGCAAGTGTAGTAACTGACCAAAGAAGAGCCCAAGCCTCGTGCCTTCAACTCTGACAAGAGACTACCTTTGCCTTCGTATCCAATCAGATGTGACAAGTAGTGACCGGGCTAAATAACTCACAAGTTAGTCTAATCAAGCATTACGATTCAGTTAAACATACGGCAGCCTTGAAATGTGCGGTTTCGTCAGGATAAACAAAGACATAATCGATGGTTCGCTTGTCTTTAACAGGCACAACATAAACTTGTTTCATTAGAGAATCCTTTCCGTAAGGATGCACTTCCCAACTGGGCGCTTTAAGATCTTTGTTGACGATCGGTGAAAACAAACCGGTAACCATATCGAGAAGCTCGTCAATGCTTTCTGTAAGAATAAAATTTTTTAAACTGATTATTTGTAAAAATAATTCAACAAATAAAATAAAACCTTTTCCAAGCACGCAAAGACACATTAAATTAGCCGAATAATGTTTGTTATAATACTCAAATAATGCTTCTCGTATATCAATTCCCTTCTTAGTGGGTATATCGCGTAGTGTTTCATAGTTTCCTAAAACAATTCGAGTTATTAGTTTATATATACCTAGTGAAAAGATCTAAACCAACATACCAATGTTGAACTTGTAGTAATCATGTGTTTTGTCACCTAACAGCTTGTTCAACTGACACATTCGCCACTCGTCAAGTTTCAGATTTTTGCAGTATTCCGAGTTAACAGCTTCCAATTCGCGACCCACTGATCCTTCAAGCATTAACGGCTCAATAAAAAATTGAGCAAATCTTTACAAAAATAAGGCACAATTAATTAACTACTAGTTTATGACAACTTCACGTTACCTGTCCAGGCTTGGGACAAAAAATTCTGGAGCGACGTCAAAGAAAAAGTTGGTAACAGAATCACTGGTATAAGCATTAGAAGACCCGCCATGTTGAGACAAAAATTTCGAATATTCATTCTCCGAAGGATACTAAAGTGTGTCAAATATATTGTTTATATATGTAAGCAAAGTTTCTTCAAAGGATGTACAAAACTACCTTTTTAGTGCCCATAAACAACATGTGTTCTAAAAAGTGAAATAAGCCTGGAAAAATAAAAAAAGTAAAATAAGCAAACAAAAGTATTCAAGGAGTTCAACCTTGCAGGTCCCATGGATCTGACATAGAACCAACATGAACCGAGAGTGAAGCAGCCGAGATGTCCGTTTCGGCATCTGAGATGAGTAGAACCTTCAACTTGTTGGGCAATTCGAGTCCGAGATATTGCCGCTTGTCCTCTTTCGGTTTGATGATTTCACCAAACCGCTTGAACTTGGCTTCGCTGCACTGCGCTTCCGGCATCTTGGCTCTAAGTTTAGGCCAATATTAGTATTGGTGGTCAGCTGATTGACAGTACCTAGAAGACCAGATGGAGAGCAGTCGAGTATTAGCAGTGGTGCGGAACTGAGCGCCAATGTATCGCACTGCCAAGCGGCTGAGCATTGTGTGGCACCCAGTGTTTTGCACACTCTCCTGCTATGGCATTTCATTTCATTTCGCAACTCCACAGAAAACGTTACTCTCTGCCCATCACGCCTGCAGACCTGTCGCTTTCAGTTTCTGTATTAACCTCACACTTGCAAATAAACAATTCGCTTATACAGAATTGAAATAGTTAAAAGTTTAATATTATACAAAATAATTAACATTTCAAATTTTAAACAAATATACCAAATTACAAATTCCATTCATAACTTATCAAATACTAAACATCCACGATCTCGATATGCCAACTTGTAACATCACCACTGAAATCCATCATATAAAACCAGTTCATCCTCATTGTAACATGCTCATTTTAATCAACAAATAAACTATTCAACTTGAAAAGAAAACCCAAGTAAAAATATTGTGATGATTATCTGTGTCACAGCTGGCACAATGCTATGCAAGTTGCACTGTGCAACGTAGCACTGCAATTGTATCGTGCTATGTTGTTTCACTGTGATTTTTCTATTCACTTCTCACTTCACTCTCAGCACTCATTTGCTTCTGCAATCTCATCTTATACTTAAAACAACTCTAGCTAATGTAGGTTAAAGCTAATGGTTTCAGACAAAAAAACGTTTGAAGTATATTTAACCTTTTGCACTTTCACTTATCATTCACTGTCTATTGCAAATATATCATTAGATAAGTAAACAAAATTTTCCAAAGTCGTCATTGATTAAAGTAACTGGTGATAAAGTTTTACAGTTGTTTTTTCTTAATAAATACCGATTCATTGATGTACTAACCACAAGTTGGCGTGATCGAATCAATTTCCCATTGCAAAGTGTATCCTACGGGCAAGATGTATCGAATTGCGATCGATCGTGGCGGAACCTTCACGGATGTGTTTGCCATCTGTCCAGGTGGCAAGATAGTGACACTCAAACTATTGAGTTCGCAGCCAAGCCAGTACGCCGACGCGCCATTTGAAGCCATTCGACGCATCTTTGAAACTGACCAGAAGAATATCAAGTTGAATCACGATGAGGTATCCTCGATTCGAATGGGAACTACTGTGGCAACTAACGCACTGCTCGAACACAAAGGCGAGCGCGTGGCCATTGCATTGACCAAAGGCTTCAAGGATATCTTCCAGATTGGCAACCAAAGTCGAGAGAATATCTTTGAGCTTAGTCTTTCAGACCCCTTTTTATTGTACGAAGAGGTAACAGAAGTAAATGAACGAGTAATATTGTACCATGAGCAATGCGAGATCAGCAAGGGAAAAGTGCAATATGATGTTGGTGTTTCTGGTGATCAAGTGGGCATACTTCAACCATTGTCGCATGAATCCGTGCGTCAAGATCTAAAACGAATTTACGATAAAGGAATTCGTAGTCTGGCTGTGGCTTTGCTTCATTCGTACACCTATCCTAATCATGAGTTGATGGTGGAAGCGATTGCACGTGAGATTGGATTCACTCATGTCACTCTCTCTTCACGCATTATGCAAATGATTCGCTATGTTCCTAGAGGTTTGCAATTGATTTAACAGTCTGGTTATATGTAATAACTGGTTGTTGTATTTATATATGTAGGAATGACTTCGATCACCGATGCTTATTTAACCCCACACATCCAAGCATACATTACTAGTTTTCTAAGTAACTTTGATAGCAAATTTAGCCACGAGAAGCTGCTGTTTATGCAATCAGACGGTGGTCTTACTTCGGTGGATCGTTTCAGTGGCTGTAGGTCAATCCTGAGTGGACCGGCAGGAGGGGTGATTGGCTACGCACTCACCACCACCCACGACATTGGACTTGACAAACCTATCATTGGCTTCGATATGGGTGGCACCTCCACCGATGTCAGTCGTTACCACGGGCGATTCGAGCACAAGTTTGAGTCAAAGACCGCTGGAGTGATCATCCAATCTCCTCAACTGGGTAACTCACTCTCTAATAAAAGTATTACTGTTTAAGTCCATCTGTCAAAATGGTTTTTTTATTTTAATCAGATATTCACACTGTCGCCGCTGGAGGTGGTTCCCGATTGTACTTTCGGGTATTTATAATACTTTATTTATTAAGGACTTTTATTTTACTATTTGTATTCGCATACAGAATGGATTGTTTGTGGTGGGACCAGAAAGTTCTGGATCGTATCCTGGTAAAATTTGCTTAACTTCAAAGAATAACTCTTACTAACAGTATTGTTTAGGTCCAATCTGTTATCGCAACAATGGCTACCTCTCTGTAACAGATGCCAATCTGTGCTTGGGAAGATTAGTTCCGGAACAATTTCCAAAAATTTTTGGCAAGGATAAGAATCAGCCTCTAGATAAAGAGTCGGTGATGCGCGAGTTCAAGACGATGGCTAGTCGAGTGAACGAGTTTTGTCGGGAGAAAGGAAGGAGTGAGATGTCGGTAGAGGAAGTGGCGATGGGCTTTGTCAAAGTGGCCAATGAGGCAATGTGCAGACCAATCCGAAGCATCACGCAAGGAAGAGGCTTCGACACAGCCACCCATGTGTTGACTTGCTTCGGTGGAGCTGGCGGTCAACACGCGTGTGCCATTGCTCGCGCTCTTGGCATTCGCCAGGTCTTCATTCACAAGTACGCTGGCATTCTCTCTGCCTATGGCATTGCTCTAGCCGACATTGTTCATGAAGAGACCATTCCGTGCTCCTTCCAGTACGAAGAGAACTCCCTTGCCGAAATCAATTCGCGAATAGAAAAACTATGTGCCAAGTGTAACCAAGCATTGCTACAAAAAGGTTTTAGTACTCAGAACATTCGGTTTGAGGTCTACTTAAATTTGAGATATGAGAAGACTGATTTTTCCTTAATGGTTACCTGCTCCAATTCATCAAATGGCATTGTTTATTGTAATTTCGAAAACTATCGTGGCGAATTCCTGAATCAGTACAAGCGCGAGTTTGGTTTTGTGCTTACTGATCGAACAATTCTAGTAGATGACATTCGAATTCGCTCGATTGGTTTTATCACGGATCAGTTTTTGCCTACTACTAAGATAACGAAAAAGCAACGCGATTTAAAACCGATTGACTTTACGCAATGCTACTTTGAACATATCGGCTACCAGTCAACTCCTCTTTTCTCTTTTGAAGATCTCTTACCTTCGCACGTAGTGCATGGACCTGCAATTATTATCGAGACCAATAGCACCATTCTGGTGGAGCCCTCTTGCAAGGCTTTTATCACCGAACAAGGCAATTTGTTGATTGAAGTGGAAAGCAATTCGTCGATGTCTCTCACTACACAAGTGGATCCAATTTATTTATCCCTTTTCTCACAAATTTTTATGGGAATAGCTGAGCAAATGGGTTCGGTGTTAAAGCATACTGCCATCTCGACCAACATCAAAGAGCGTTTGGACTTTTCTTGTGCTATTTTTGGGGCAGATGGTTACCTGGTGTCTAATGCACCTCACATCCCAGTCCATTTGGGTTCAATGGGCAAGGTAGTTCAATATCTAAGTGAGAATATTCCTGACATCAAGCGGGGAGATGTGTTCCTCACTAATCATCCACTGGAGGGAGGTATGCTTTGTACTTTGTGCTTTAGATAGTAACTCTTCACCTCCGGTTTACTAGGAACTCATTTACCCGATTTAACCGTGGTTACGCCAGTCTTCACTGCACAGAGAAATAAACCAATCTTTTTTGTAGCTAGCAGAGGTCATCATGCCGATATTGGTGGACTTACTCCAGGTAAGTGGACATTTTTCAGATTTTATTACAAGTTGTTTATCATTGTAATATATCTTAAAATAACGTTTAAATTGAATTAAGGTTCGATGCCATCAAACTCTACTTCTATTTATCAAGAAGGGGCAACTTTTAAATCATTTAAATTAGTATCGGAAGACGTCTTTCAAGAACAAGAATTGATTGAATTGTTAATGTTTCCAGCCACTTATCCAGGTTGCAGTGGGACTCGAACGCTCAATGATAACTTGAGTGATCTAAAAGCTCAAATTGCCGCTAATCAAAAAGGATCTAATTTAGTAAATGAATGGATTGATATGTACGGTTTGGATGTAGTTTTGGCCTACATGAATCATATTCAGCAAAACGCTGAACTTGAGGTAAAAGACTTGATGAAACAAGTTTGCAAGAAGCGAGGTAGCAATGTGCTTGTGGCAAGTGATTCGATGGATGACGGAACCACAATCTGTGTTGAGATCCGCATTGACCCTGACCATGGCACTGCTGTATTCGACTTCACTGGCACCGGCGAAGAGGTCTATGGCAACTGCAATGCTCCACAGTCAATCACCTACTCGGCAATCATCTACTGCCTTCGTTGCTTGGTGGGACACGATATTCCCTTTAATCATGGCATTCTCTCGCCAATAACAGTGATTTTCCCTTCAAACTCAATCATCTCACCTTCGAGTAAAGCTGCCGTGGTTGGAGGTTAATTCTTGTTGTGATTGATCAATTGAATTCTTACAAAAATTATGTTTAGGAAACGTGCTGACCTCTCAAAGAATAACGGATGTTATTTTCAAAGCGTTTGAAGTGTGTGCCGCTTCGCAAGGCTGCATGAACAACATTACTTTTGGCGACGAGTCGGTCGGCTACTACGAGACCGTAGCGGGTGGAGCTGGTACTTGACATGTTCCAAACAATGTGATACTTCACTCACTATTTCTTCTCAACAGGTGCAACTGCCACAAGTTCAGGTCGAAGTGGAGTGCACACACACATGACCAACACTCGCATCACCGATGTGGAGATACTGGAGAAGCGGTACCCGGTGATAGTGCAACAATTCACTATCAACCATGCCACCGGTGGGGCTGGGGCACAACGCGGTGGCGATGGACTCATTCGAGAGTTGCTTTTCCGCAAGACACTCACTCTCTCAGTGCTCACCGAGCGACGTGTCTTTCCACCTTACGGATTGCATGGTTGGTATTCAACTAGACTACTTCTCTCCTTGACTCAACTCTACACTTTCTTAACCAGGTGGACTCCCAGGTGCGCGTGGCAAGAATCTAATCAAACGTCGTGACGGAATTGTGGTGAATCTTGGCTCTAAAAACACCATTCAAGTAGAGCCCGGAGACGTGTTTTGCCTTCGTACTCCTGGTGGAGGTGGCTACGGAAAGCCCACACACTAGAATTTCCACCTCATTATTATTATTTTATTTTATAATAATGTCTACATAACTGCAACAAACGCTATTTTGTGGTGACTAAGGTTTGCCATTTTTCACGATTTTCTAAGCAACCTCGGTAGAATGGTTGTAAACTTGGCCAAAATTCATAGAGAAGCTATGAAAGAAAGACAATACTATTAGTTCAATGGGACATAAGAAGGGGTGAGACGAACCTTGTAGAGGGGATTACATATGTGATCAATGAATTTGACTTGCCTGCGTGAAATCGACCTGATCAGTGATCAAGGGTGTCAACGCTACTGTCAATTCTATGGTGGCTTACATTGAAGGTAGCTCATCTTTACGGTTGCGATCCATCATGGCAATGGGCTCTTGCTGCATACTTTTTTCTAAATCTCCCTGCTCAAAAAATTCGCTAGCCACCAACTCAGCAACACGCTTTTGAATGCGCCATGGCTTGCAAATGGCGGAGAGGTCACAGGAAGTCATAAGCATTGCTCGAAGCAAATCCTTCTTGTACGGGTCAGTCCAGTCTTTCTCGCCTGACTTAACTAATTCAGCAAATTTATCTTTTTTTCTGTGTGCCAATTTTAATTAGTACAATTCGGCACATATCAAAGTGTCTTTATATCATAATAATTACTTAAAATACTGCTCCAAATCGGTTGATAAAATGCAATTTTCGATTGTTTTGATCACTTCTTGGTAATCAGATGATGATAAAGATTTGAGAATGTTGTTGCCCTACTCGGTAAAAATTAATAGCATTAGGTATCAATTAGAATTTATACTAACCTCAGCTTTTAAAATTAGTTGACAGTGATAAAAATGATGATTTTCCATGATGCTCGAGCTATAGAGTATTGCTAATGGTGATCCAATTCTATGCAAAGGTTTAACTGGTTAGCAAATTAAAATACCAGACAATCAAGATACTTGGTTTGAAAAGAGTTATTTGTGCCACGATGATCGAGGTCATGACATCTAAGAATGAATGATTTTATAAATATCAAGCATGTCAACAAATGAAGCAAATAGTATACAGGGTAGCCATGATGAGAGCCAATTGCTCGTTTCGAGTCATCACCTCACTAAGACCATAAGTCTGAAATGAAGCCATGCTCAGTGCTGGCTCGAACCAGTTAAATTGCATACGGTCAGCATTATGAACATCGTTTGAGTCACATTCAGGGCGTGGCGCCAATTATGATAGAGAACCTGTGAAAAACAAGTTATTATTGCAAATAAAAATTATTGATTTTAGCATGCTCTTGCCTGGCGATAATTTTTCCGAATACTCAGTATCCATCGGCAAAGTACATCATAGGGAATCTTGAAGTCGTTTAAAAAGTCGAGTTCAATAAAAATACGCAAAGTGACCTGGCACGTTTCCTTGTCAGACAACAAAAGATCGTCGAATTGGAAACTGTGCAGATTGTACACCTCAGCACTAGGCACCGGAGTGTTCTGTTCCAAAAGCATTTTGCTCATTACAGTTGGTTTACTTTACAATATGCTTTACCATCAGATCATTGGTTTCTTCTAGAGTGGCCGAAGCATGGTATGCTAGCACCTCAAGTGCTACCTCTTGTCGGGCATTGAGTTTGATTGCGCGCTCGTACATAAGACAATTATAAATGCCCAGGCCACAGAAAATGGAGAAAGCCTCAAATTGCAAAGAAATGCCGAGTTAACTCTATCCTTGCTTGTCTAAACCATAGACTAACCTCTAAAGTGGCAATGTCAACCTCGGTAAAGATGTCTTTTTCTGTTTTGACGAGCTGAGCTACACCAATCACTTTTTTAAGATTGTTTTGAATCGGCACTGAGAGAATTGAGTCAGCAAATCCTTCCGCTTCCTAAATTGCAATTTTGACTTATATTAAACTGTACTATTTAGTTTATCAAGAGACACTTACGCGATTCAAGTAGTTGGTAAAATTGAGCGTCTAGAAGAAATACAACGAGGCTAAGAGCAGAGATAAAATTTAATAATAAAAAACACACCTTTTCGGAAAGAGCCACTTGTCGCGCGTATTCCAAGTAGAGATTTTCCTTGTTCAACTCATTGAACCTACAAACATACAAAACATTCTCTAATTTTGTCTTTACCTGGAAAGCATAGAAATAATTTACTCGATCTTATTCACTTCATTGTTCTCCTTCTCAAGCTCATACATAGTTTTGAAGATATCCTGATTAATGACAAAATAATGAATTCCGTATAAATCTTAATCAATCTCACATGAATATCATTATCGCTTTCTGAAGTAAAGTTATTCGAAACCAAATATACGCGGCATTTATCACAGTTTAAAATTCCCATTGCTTTGCCCATAATTTTGTTGATCAAAACATCAAGTGAAGAAGTGTCTTCAAAAATGGTTTTTGCCAGTGTAAGTAAAAGCTTTGAAAAGAAAAAAATTAGCTGTGTGTAAAACAAAGCTATTATTAGATCACCTTGTTTCTTTTGTACTCCAGTACTGACAATTCAAACAGTTGAGCATTCTGGATGCCAATTCCACAAAAAGTAAGATATTTTTGAAACACCTACAAAAGTTTTTGAATAAAAAATTTTAATAAGAGGCCATGCACATATATTAGTAGTAATTGTAGTTTAAAGTTAATAATTTTTTCAAAAAATAAGGTTATAGATTTGCCATTGTAATATGTGCGTGAAAAGAAATGTCTGAAAACATTTAGTTGTTTTCTAATAAAAAGAACATACTTCTTCATCTTGACGAGTAAAATTAGAGTCTTCAGTAAGCTTATTGATGCACTCCGCAACTCCAATAACATCGCCGCCAAAGTTAACAATAGGCTGGCACATCTAAGGGTGCGAAACATGTGAAATGCACTGCAGGGAAGATATCTCTTACCAATGACTTGGTATGATAGCCAGTTCTGGCATCAATGTCTTTATTGAAACGCAAATCCTTCCAAGAAACAATTACATTAGCTAGAGCTAAAATGGATTTTAATACCTCGTACGCATTCTCGATGTTTACATTTTGCTTGGACAATGCAACATGTCCTATAATGCCCGTGCCTTGAAACAAATCAAACAATAGAGATGAGACAACAGAAACGCCAAGCAACTAACCAAATGGCAAAGGAGGAATCTTTTGATGTTGCTCAGCAGACATCAACGCTTGCTGTAGAGGACAATCCGGGGTTACATCGAACAGTTTTGCTACCAAATAACGCTTGTCCCGACTCCCTTTTGCAAGAAAAAGTGAAGATCGATCGCTGTTAGTGAGGATGGACACGTTGACTAGTATTTTGTGACACAAAGTGTCCATGTCTAGCTCGTTGGTGACATCGCTGATCAATTCCATGAAAAGTTCATGCTCGTTCATTCCATTAAATTTTTCTTTTAACTGCTCTCGGGTGAGTTGTTCGCCTACAAACCACAATCAAAAGTTAATCTCCAAAAAATACTAGAATACACTTACTGGATTTGTTTTTGGAAGCGCCTCGCTCGAGGATATCATTGAAAAGCTCCAAAGTGATTGAGTTACGTCCATCTTTGGCAATTTTGGCATATGAAGCAGTGAGTTGCTCTTCTTGCATGTGTGACTTGCTCTCATCTGATAACAAGTTGGTGACACTAAGGAAGACATCGTTGCCATTCTTGATACTGTCTTGATTGAAAAACTTATGACTGTGCTTCTTCATCACTGGTTCTCGTCGTTGTTGGAACCATTCTTGGACAAACTCTTTAGGTGCATTTTGCACAAACCAAGTCTTAGAAAAGTCTTGGTTGCTTTTGAGATACTCTTTGACCCGATTCTCATCGAGGTCTAAATTCATGGTGACTGGCATATCGTGAAAGTGTGATGTATTTACTAGTGGAGTGCCAGTTTTCTCAGTGAGATCTCGATTGGGGCATGGCGGTGTGGAGAGAACTGCTCGGTGTGGCGTGGATGGCTCGAGTGAGCATAGCCTGGTACTGCCATAGCACTGCCGATGACAGCCAATCGATCCCACAATTGGCTCACACCATAATCTCTCAGTGTAGCACCTCTCCACGCACGGTGTCACTCTCACCAGTGAACTCGGAATAGACGTACAAAGAATCCCATATAAATGTTACCAGCTTAATTGTCCCTTCTCTATTAACCCAACAAATGATGGCACAGTGAAGACTGTATGGACTTGGTGACGCTCATAACACGTCAAACCATTGTTTGTCCGCAAACCGTCCACAACCGATAGCCTGGGGTAAACACAATTAGCAACCGCAATTAGTTTCTTCTTTTCATTACAATTTGTTAGACTCTTTTAGTAATTAGTATTTGTATGTTTTTCCACTGTAAGCGATTATGAAGTTTAGCCAAATATAAATATAAAAAATTAAGAACCTACTTACCGAAATTTCGTGCAACTAATCCATCAACGTTTGTGGTGATTTGATCGATTTGGCGCAAAAAGACCAAAGTTAATTTTCTGGAAATTGAGCAAATCGAACCGCTAATGCGGTAATGAAATATAATATTTTCTAAGTTTAGCTAATAATTGAGCTATAATAATTTTTTGACTAATAACTCAATGGAAAGTGAGTTGGAATCGATTGATGCAATATGGCAAAGGTGAAGGCATGCAGCAAACTGTCAAAGTGTGTTTGCACTGTCTCGCCCACTGTTGACACACTGTAATGACTGGATGCTAATCTCGAGATAGAGTTGACTCAAGGCACCATCCATCGTTTGACATGATTCAATTAGTCCTGTTTGCATTGCTAGTTGACTGGTCGCGTTGCCAGTCGCCAGTGGCCCAAGCAAACAGTAATTACTTTCTGGTTACTTAGGCAGCAGCAGAAGCGAGTTAGGTGAATTGACAACAAATACGCACACGGGCATTTCAATGCAAACTGGCTTGAGGCAAACTACCAAACGTGGATTAACTCAAATTAATCAATCACTGGTGGCTTAGTGTAAAGTAATCTTGGGCAAACAAGACAGATGTTTGAAGCCTTGAGTCAATTGGAAACAAAGCTGACCACTTCGGCCAGTCTCGACTGTCTCACGGCACACACCAGCAAGAATGAACATTTGGTTGCGGTGCACGACCACGACAAGGTGGGCTTGCTTGCACTCAACTGCGATGGTCACCTCCTTCGACAGATGCTTATTCGGTTCGCCACCGAAGAGAAGCGTAGCTGCATCATTCGGGTGAGCTCTGCTCTTTAAGTAATCCATTTCATTGATCACTAACTTTACAGATCAAGCTGATTGGGTTGATAGACAAATCCTTCTTGGTAGTAGTCTCCTTCAAAACGGTCAAAGTAAACTCAACACTCGATCTTAATCCATCGTGATTAATTGGTTTTCTTCTAGATTTATCTGATTGAGGGTGATTACAAACTTCTCTATAATCACAGTCTAAACTTGGACTACAAAACTGTACCAAATGTGCATAGCATCGAAATGCTAAACAAAAACACATTTTGCATTGCTACTCAATCGAAGCTCTACTTCTATACGGTTACTAACAGTGGTAATAACTTTCAACTTAAAGATTTAAACCAAGATTTCTTATTAAGCTCAAGGTTTGAGTTTTAATTTAATCAAACACGTTTGAATTGACATTTTGAATAGAGTTCTTTTGTATAAACTAGCAATTTGCAGTCAAAATCGATGTGCTTTGATCGACAACACTGGCACCATCTCTATCTGGAAGCTAAACGAGAAAAACTTTTCGTTTACAAAACTTTCGTCAATCGGCATACATCCAAAGTAATTGTTGACAAATACGAATAGACAATTGCAATGTATTGAGTAATGTGTTCCGTTTGAAGCACAAAGGCTACTTGTGTGCAGATTTACAGACAGATGATTCTGATTGGTACCATTTCCGGTCAGATTCAAATAGTAGATTTGTCCAGTGGTGAACTCGTTTGTGAGATCCAGGCTCACGTCAAGTGTGTCACTTCGATTCATGTCGCTGGAAAGTCGGGTCATGTAAGTACCGAAATGGTCATTGTTTTGATGAGTAATCACCGCTATCCAATACAATACTACTCCGACTTATACTACTCTAGCTCATCTCAGCATCCGAAGATAGTTATGTTCGTGTGTTTCGTCTTAGCATCACAGAGGATTGCCAGTGTGAGGTAAGTGAGCATCACTAGAAGTTCTCATGAAGCTCACTTGATTCACTTCCCCCTAGGTGGAGCACCTGCAACAAATCAACTTACCTAATGAGATGATCTGCGGGGTGCAGTTCCTCCATTCCAACGGAGAACAGTTTGCCGTTTCTACCTACGAGTCTTCGCAAATCAAGTTGTTCCAACTCCAATATGAATGAAAATTAGTAAATTTTAGTGCCAATAAATTACTTTATTGCTATAATTCATCTTTGGATTGTAATTGTATTAATAGAGTGTCTAGATATTGCAATGTCAATGAGTGCTTGTGTTGTGCTAACTTTTCCTTAGCACTTGCTATGTTGTCAATATGTACGAGGAATTGTCTGCGACAACAACTGCCCAATCCGAGCAACCCTTCTGCGAGCACAGAGAGATCAGACATATCCATATCTAACTTTGCAAGCTGGACCACCTTAGAACAAATTGAATTGTAGTCAGTCTGAATAATGCTGTAGCTGTGTCGTTGACTAGAGCTGGCACTTGCAACTTCCAAAGCTAGATCACTCAAGAGAGTAACCACTTTGAGTGTAATTTTTATATTATGTTGCTTGTAATTCAAAAGATGTTCTAGAATATCGCAACCAGAGAAGTTGTTAAAAAACTGAGCTTGTCCAGGGGGAAAATTGCGAAGAAAAGCTGATAAAACAAAAAGACATTTCTTCAATATAAGATTGTTGTTTTCCTTCACCATCACAACCAATTGACGTAGAAAATCAGTTTGCAATAGTTGTTGCTTCACGTGAACATTACTTTGAATCGCCGAACCAAATACTTTCAGAATTTCTGACCTTAACTCATCATTAGCGGTGTGATTCAAATCACGCATTAAAATTGTAAATCCATTCAAATTAAAGAAATCTTTACCTAAGTCAATCATATGGACATAATATTCCAAATCAGTCAATAATTTCAACTTGATGCTTTCGTCTTTTTCCGTTTCATACGCATGTAATAATTCTTTAAGTAAAGCGCTTTCAGATTTGATTTGTATATTAGCATTTTCAAAGACTTCTTTGATTTCATCGATGTTTTTGAAGTTTTGCTTCTTTTCGTTTTTCTCATTGTTGGACGGATTATAGTTGTTTAATTTCTTGAGAAACTCAGTGTCTGATTGGGTAAAGACAACACTTTTAGATGGCACTTTGCTGGCGAGATGATAGTTGGAGGTGACACGTGAATGCACATCCACGTCATCTTGTTGCTCGCCCAACAACTTGGCTTCTTTCTTGCCAGTCGCCAGATTGATCCTAACGTGCAATCCTTTGGGCAATATTTCATCATTCACTTCCTGCCACTCATCGGTGGCTTTGAATATTTTCACATTCAATTCATCTGCAGAATCTGGTTCACTTGTAACACTACCATCTTCAACTTGATTAACTACAGTTAGACTATTGTTATTTGTTGCAATGATCAAGGGAGTTCTACAACAAAAATAGATTAATAGTAACAGTTTCACAAACATCACGTATCACAGTCTTCTTAAAATGTATAATCACAGCTAAAAATATCGGCAAAAATCCCAGAGGAAATCAAAATGATTTTGGCAAAATCTTCTCTGCAGTAAGTACTCGTCTGCACGTGAGGTTTGTTTTGTTACTGCATACCTGAATGGCTCTTTTCACTTTGTTTTGTGTGACCGTATCTGTGGGTTGTTTGGCATGTTAACGTTACCAACCTAACTTGGGTTGCCAATTCGAGTTTACATGTAAGTTTATCTGATTTAACATTTGATTTAACAAAATTCTAATTTTCAAACTATGTGGTTATGGATTTTCAGAATTTTGTGTAAGGATGGCACTTAATCGAGAGGCGATTGCTTTCTACAAAACCGCCCTACGAGTTGCAAAGAACTGGAAAGCAGTTATCGAAAGCAACGGTCCCGCAGAAAAGCAGTTTATTAAAGAGACTGCTCGGCAAAGGGTTAAACTGCTATCGAGCATTGAAAATGCACTTGAAAAGAAGGAATATTTGGACAAGTCGTATACGTGGTTGCAAACATCGCTTCATTACCAAATTCCTTATGAAAAGCCGTACTACTACCCAACTGGCTTCTCAGCTAAACGAGCCAAAACATTTTTTAAATAATTGTACTTTTGTTATTTTGAATGATAATAATTATTGTTGATACTAACTTGTTTAATTTGTTGCTGGATAATAATAAAAATGAATAAATAATATTACTACTAGTCTTTTACCATGGAGTTCTGTTGCTATAACTACTGTAGTGTTTGCAAACAAAGATTTTTTGTGGTTATACTCGAAACTTGAAAAGCAAAATGAAAACTTCAGTTCTTTGGTTAGACCAAATAAAAGATCGAGACAGCAATGTCATAAGGTAAATTGAAGAATTGTTGAACCGAGAAAATATATAATTCGCCACCTTTTTAGTATTTATGACTTGGCGTTTAGCCCTGACGGGAACTCACTGATGGTGGCAGCTGACAACAAGATTTACGTGTATGACATCAACAACGGTACCTTAGTACAGACCCTCAAAGGTCACCGAGAGACAGTACTTTCCTTGACTTTCTCTCACGATGGTAAGCGCTTTGCATCTGGTTCCGCTGATAAACAGGTGATCATTTGGACTTCCAAGATGGAGGGCATTCTTAAATACTCGTAAGCATGACATCTAGTCTCATACCTTGTTATAGAAAGTTAATTTTTTAAATTCTAGTCACAATGACGCTGTCCGAGCTTTGCAGTATAATCCTAAATCGCATCAACTTTTGAGTTGTACCTCAAACGACTTTGGCTTGTGGTCACCTGAGCAAAAATCGGTGACTAAGACTAAGATAATGAGTCCAATTAATTGTTGCTGCTGGAACGAAGATGGCACCTTTTTTGTCCTTGGTTTAAGTTGTGGATTGATCTCAATACGACTCAAGGTTTGTATCGATAGGAAATAACTAATAACTTCAATAATTATTCTTTAGAATGGTGAGGAAAAGTTGAAGATAGACCGTAAAGGTGCCATTTGGGGTGTACTGTTCTACAAGATTAAGGAAAACGAAGAAATGCTAGCTGTGGTAGATTGGGGCAAATCACTTTCTTTCTACGATATCAACGGAAACCAGGCATGTTGAAAGTGAGCAATTGACATTAAAAATTAAACACCGCTAATTTTACAGAACTTTCACGAACGCTCTTTAAATTATGATCCGCTTTTCATTTCAATGTTTTCGGATCATGAATTCTTTTTGATTGGTGGCTCAAGCAAAAAAGTATCTATCTATACGATGGAAGGAGTATTTCTCGAAACGATCGCTACTCACAATTCCTGGGTGTGGACATGCAAAGCACATGCCAATATGTTTGTTAGTAGTTTGAGCCTTGCACTGAGCCTTTCTCAAGTGTTGTTTTATGTTGACAGGCAATCGGTTGTCAAGACGGAAGTTTGGCCGTGTACGATGTCTCCTTTATGACAGCACACAGTTTGTACAAGAAACGCTATGCATATCGCGACTCGATGACCGATGTGGTCATACAACATCTCAGCACCGGGGAGAAAGGTAAGTCAGTTGGCATTTCTCGTGTTCTCATCACTTTACACTGCTGTGATTAGTCAGAATCAAATGTCGCGATCTCGTGAAGAAGATTGCCATCTACGAAACAACGCTAGCGGTGAGTATTTCATTTGTGATTGTTTTCTTCGCCTCTCTCATAAGAGACAATGCCATTCAGATTCAATTACCGGAACGCGTGATTCTCTACGAGCTTAGCGACGAGTCAAACCGCAATAGCATGAATTATCGAGTAAAGGAGAAGATCAACAGTAGGATTGAGTGTTCTCTGCTAGTTCTCTGTGCTTCCAACTTAGTGCTTTGCCAAGATCACAAGCTCCAATCGTTGCACTTTTCCGGTCAGCTTGAGCGCGAATGGCTCTTCGAGGCTCCCATTCGTTATGTGAAAGCGGTGGGCGGATTGCCCGGGCGTGACTCACTTCTGATTGGACTCAAAAATGGACAAATTCTTTCAATCTTTCTTTCAAGTATTTTTGCTATCAATCTGATTAAGGTGATCAATCCAATTCGTTGCGTTGATCTCAGTGTCAAACGTCAAATGCTGGCGGTCATTGACGATACAAATAAGTGCTCCGTTTACGATATATACTCAAAAAAGCTCATTTATGAGGTAAGAACTTTAATCACTAGATTTTTTTAACAGCATAATATAGGAGTCAAATGTCACAAGTATGGCATGGAATCGTAAATATGAAGATTTGCTTTGTGTGGCTGGACAAGGCTTTGTTGGAATTAAAACCACTGCATTTCCTATTCAATTGGTTAATAATGAGGTTGGTACTGCTACATCAATATTTTGTGCTAATTTTGTGTTTTATTTTTAGTTTTCCAATAAGGTAACTTGATTCTTTTAACTTCAAATTCTTTTGAATCTTTGTTCATTTATCACAGACATTTGTTATTGGCTTTTCAAATCACCAAATTTTTACACTTCAAACAAATGATGTTATAATTCAAGAGATTTCCTATTCCAAATTGCTTTTACGATACATGGAACGCAATATGTTGAGGTAACAGGTCTTGAATTGTTTTGAGATTTAAATTCATCAATTAACTCACTCCAAAGCGAGGCTTACCAGATTGCTTGTTTGAATGTGACTCAAGAAGACTGGGAGATGCTGATTCATGCTTTGATGAGCAAATTAAACCTTCCGATTGCTCAAAAGTGCTTGAGGCGAACTGGTGACTGGTCGTACCTTGACTTAATTCATTCACACTTACTTTTACCTGATGCTATGGATTACACCAACAAACACATATTTTTAGCTAAATATTTTGCTAATCGTGGCTTGTTTTCCGAAGCAGCTAAAGTTTACCGAAAAGTAAATGCTGAACACTTGGCAGTTGAGATGTTTAACGATTTGCAGATGTATGAGCAAGCAAAAGACTACAATAAATCGCTTGTTAGTGATGGCGTGAAAAGTCAAAAATCTACTAGTCAGATAAATGAAGACAACAAGGAAGAGTTGCCAAGTCAGGCTTCTATGACTTCTCAAATGGCAGACATCCAGACTCTGAGCAAGTTGTACTTGTCGAGTGGCGAGCACGAGAAGGCTTTTCAATTGATTACCAATACCGATATTGAGAGGTGAGCATGCTCGTAGTCATCACCGTGTACATATTTTTATAATATTTATTTTGCCCAGTATCATGATGTTTGCTACGCAACTGGACAAAGGCGAGATTAAGATATTAAATCTGATAGCAGAACATTTGATGTCAAGCAACAAAATGGAGCAAGCAATCGAAGTCTATCGCAAGATGGGCGACTATCGCAACTTAGCGTTGACATACATTAAAAACCACCAGTGGGAAGAAGTAAGCTGATTAGTTTGGAACATTGAGCTACTTGACTTACTTGATTGTGCTTGATTAGGCATTCAAAATAGCCAATGACATACCGCAACTGAAGCAGGACATCTATATGCCTTATGCTCTGTGGCTCTCCGAGAACGGCAAGTTCATCGAAGCACAGCAAGGTAGGCTGCCTTGCACAGTATACCCTTGCTTCTATCCGATTACGGTGAATCATTTACAGCATTTCTCCAAGCGGGCAAGATGGATGAGTCTTACAGAGTGTTAGATCGACTTCTACTCAACTCGGTCAACGAAAATCGTTTCAATGATGCTAGCTATTACTCTTGGTTGCTAGCTAACTATTTTGAACAGATGAGCAGTCTTAGTGTTGAGACAATTGAACAGTCTGATCAAATCAATCACTACGCGAAAGCAAGTAAACTTTATCGTGAAGCCGACATATACTACGTGTATCATCAAATCTTTAAATACATTGTAAGATCCAAGCACATCAATTACCATGAATTTATTAATATTTTATTTTAATCAACAGGAAGAGCCATTTACTTCAGTTTACATTGAGGTTTTGTTTAATTCTGCGCTATTTTTGTTTCATTATATTGACGAAGAATTACCTTTGGGTGTTTCTAAAGTGTAATGTACTTTAATTGGTTTGAATTCTTATTTAATTTTTGTTTTTGATTTATTTAGTTATATTTTGTTCGCATTGACAAAATTAGGCAAAAGTCTTGGACATTACAAACTAGTGCGAATTGCGTACAAGAAATTGCAAACATTACGTTTGCCGGAGAAATTGGCTGAAATGATCGAAGTGGGAAGCATCGAGATTAAGACAAAGCCATTCGTCGATGCAGAAGTCAGAATTGAGTTTAAAATGCTCAAATATTATTACTAATATATAAGTTGTTATTTAGGATTTGGCACTATTTTGTTACCGATGCTCTGCCACCAACTCACTTTTCAACAGTCGACTTAACCAGTGCATTAATTGTGGTCAACAATTTGTACAATCATTTTACTCTTTTGGTAAAATTACGCTTAGTTTATTAGTTTAGTTTATTTTAATTGATATATACAAAAATGTAGATGTTCTACCATTGGTGGAATTCGAAGTTGATCCCAATTTGTCACCCGACCAATTTGAGAGAATTTTACATGAGAATTCTCTTTTGTGCTACTCCAACGGTCGCTCCAGTAGTTGGTCGGAACAAATCGATCCAGGCAGTCAAACGCTGGAGATCTACTCGCACGACTCGCTTGGTTCGGACAGTGACGAGGGTCGAGTGAAGATTCTGAGCCTGAGCGAAGAAATCAATGAGAAAAGCAACCTGGTAGTGGTGAAGGAGAGCCACCTGGGCAGGTTGAACCAAACCAACGTGGTGGTGGTGAGAGGAAAAAGCCAGGTGGGCCAACCGGATGGAGCACTCACTCGGTACTACCTCAACATGATGCCCGAGATTGGGGTGAGCGCTTGCGCCAACTGCCACAAGGTAAGCTTCACTGCCCCCACACTCTTCTCCTTGGCTCACCTTGCTTCACCACACCTACAGTTCTTCTACAGCGACGAGTACGAGTTTCAAATTTTGAAAAATGGAAAGTGCCCTTTTTGTCGCAAGTGAGCTGGAACATTTGAGCTGCGTATTTCAATCCATATTAAGAAGACTGACACTTCTAATGAGTAGTTAATGAAACAAATTTCATTTTATTTATAGGTTTATAGAATATGAACTCGCAACAAATTCTCCAATTTGACTTTTACAACAATTATATAATTATATAAATATAAATAAATTCATTATAATTCAAATAAAAAACCAATAACTACAAATAATTAGAAAAAGTTCAATCCCTGTCATAAGGCAATCTCCTGAACACAATAATTGACACTATCACAATTTTTGTGAGCTGAGACACAATGGAAATTAGAGATTTCCACACAAAAATGTGCCAGTGCCAAAACTTTGTGCCAAGATAATATGACAACAATTGAGGTAAGGATTGAGAAAAATGTGAGTGATGCATCGAGGTCGGTGCTTTCTAGTAGCAAACATTTTCTTTGGCACCCAAGAATCCACCAACAGCTCAGTAGGGGGTAACGGTGAATTCTTTCAGTGCCAAGGAAAATATCGGACGAGATGACTTGACGTGACTTTGCCAGATGAAACAAGAGGTCTTTCTTCAAAGCACTAGAGAAAGCACGGCCTTCGTGTCAAGCCTTGAAGCCGTGAATTCTTCCAGTGCCATTAAGAACGATCCTCTAAGTGTGATGCTGATGCTGCTGATAGACTATGTTGCGTGTTCGGTGCAGATGCTTGCTTGAGTAGAATGAAGATAGACTGGCACGCTTTTGCTGTTGGTCTGCAAAAGCAACGGGTTAGCTTCTATCTACCTAGCACTCACCAGATTTTGGTCTGCGCAAACTACTTCTGCTTACTGTGCAGATCACTAGTTCCAAACTAATGGCAAGTTGTAGAGAGAAAAACAAGATTTTCAACTAATTCGACTAGTTGCTATTGTGAGGGGCAGTGAAGTACAATATGTAACAATGGGTGAGACAAGGAGATGACAGAATGGTGCGCGCCGGCCGGGGGGCAGCATTCTGTCATCCAAGATGGAGGGCATAGTGTTGGGTAACCCATTGATGGCACGATGTTGCTGTTGCTGCTGGTGGTGCCGAGTCAGGCGACACCGACCCATTGAGTGTCTCCGGCCAATTGTGGTCGTGCAGCTTGTGCTTTTGTGCTAGTGCCACCAGTGCTGCCTAGTCGCCATTCTGATTGTAATTAAATTGGCCAATGCAATTCGGATGGAGTGAACCAGTTGAAAAAATAACGAAACAGCAAGGATGACAGTGCTGGCTCGCGCGAACTATTTAGGTGGCCATCGCCACTGTCATACTATTGAAACAGCTTACAGTCAGCAAACTATGGCATCCGGCGCAAGCTGAATTGAATCTGAATGGCAATGGGTAGCATCACGCGTCAGGCATGGCAAAAGCAACGCCCGTGGGCATCGTTGTACCGGATTGCAGGTAATATTCAAATAATTCAATCGGGGAATGTGCTACAATCAGATTGGTCGCTTGCCACTGTGCCCGATTGTGGGCGCGCTCGCAGCAGCAATGAGTCCCGATGGTGTCCAATCTCGATGTAAATCGCTCGTGCGCGTCTCAGGCCAAGTTGCTGCCACAGCACGAACAGTGCTTATGTGAGAAGGAGAAAATAGGAAAGCGAGCATTGTTCTGCGGCAAATGACGATAATGGGTGATGCTGTGGCGGCAGAGGAAATTGAAGACGAGGCACGCGGGACGATTGCACCGTCGAATTGAGAGTGAGAGAAAGCAAGCTGAGATCTAGTGCAAGTGGGGTATCGCCAGTGAAAATGGTAAAGTTAAAGGTCAGTGGCCGAATCAGCACTACGCTGGCCACTCAGCCAGTTCACCGACACTCTATTCTGCATTCTCCTACGTACCACACCGCGCCATCATTGTCTCCGATTCTTCAAGTTCAGAGTGAAGTCTAAATTAAAAAAAAGTAAATAGGCGACAAAAATTTACGCTAGAATGCGCCTGAAACAGGTGAGGCGAGTCTGGATACGAGTCACAGATGGCAAGTGAGGTAGTGCCGCCAGACCTGGTGAGTCGTCCTGGTGGCAAAGTTTGCCGTGATGTTGCTCGTGCTGTTGTACTGCCGCTACCAGTTCGAGTGACACTTTGATAGTGACGGGACAAATCGCTTTTGGTAATATCTTTCTTGCTCAAATTGAATTCCAATCGACAAGCCCGAAGTGAACCAACTTAGGAGTAGTGGATGGTAGCAGTACCATCTGCGTCTACACATGCCAGTTTGTCACTAGGCAACAGCTAAGTTTAATTTTTCTCACACATTCAGGACTCATTATGTTTAGTTTTAAATCAAATAGGTAATACTTATTGCTATCGCAAATGGTGATTAGTGGCAACGGTGAGAGGTAATAGAAAAGTCCGTTGGTACTGGTGGAAGGTGCAGGGTAGCGGGCACAAATCGATCCGGCAACGGAAGACAAACACACGGTGTGGGGTGCTCGGGCGGACACCATCGATCGCCAATCGAGATGCGAGGAGGCGTCACCCACCACCGCACCAGATTCCACACCAACAATTTCAAACCTACTGTTCTGTTACTCAAATAGATCAAGAGCCAATATGTTAATAGCCATCGAATATAGATTTCTATTGAAATTATTGCCCTTGGTTTCGGCAAGTACGACCTATCGGCAAAATATGGTAAACAATGGTGCACCGGGAGCCACAGTAACCGAGTGAGTCGTGTGCCACTCAGTGTCACCAAACGAGCACATTTATTATTGATAATGAAGTTGCCAATAGAATCAACTAGCTTGCTGTGCAGACCATCATGCCGCAATGTGGCGGTTTGCAGACCAAATGAGACTTCTAACTTCAATTAGTTGACCGACAGTGATTGGTCAGGAAGACCACCACTGGCACCAGCATGGAACATCTTTAATTATCATGGTCAGCCATGCATTGAAACAAATTGAAGTCTTCTTCACTAAGATCGATTATCGTGTGAAGTGCGGTATAGGCTCACTAATGGCACTGTGCTAAGGACTAATCAAGACAAATTTAAGGTGCCTCGGGTACAGTCAAATGCCTCCGCAGGGGTGGTAAGGGTATTGTGCGCGCAGACGTTCTGCTTATGTGAGGTGGCAACCGAGCCCTAGGCCCAGCAGACCGCGCGGCGTAAGACCAAACAAGCCACAGTACGCCGGGTGTGTCCTCTAGCCTGCGTCCCAGCTAAATACAGTGGAGAGTCAGCTTAGCGAGCTATATGAGCAACAAGAGGTGGAGTAAAAACTAACGCCACTGTGCACTACTGTCGTCTAGTGTCGTAGTGCCATGGCTTTGCAGTGCGCCTGTGTCAATAGAGTTGCGCGTGCCCTATCGGCACGAGGACAGTGAAGAGCTAGTGAGATAGTGAAGCGCTACTAAAGATATGGCTGAACGGCCACTTCCCGAGACCGGGTGCAAGTGGCGAAGGGCCAACGCGTTCACTACCAAAGGTATCATTAGCATTAATCAGCGCCGGGTAGGATCCCTTGACTCAGTGACGCGACAACCGAAGCGTACTGGTAATGATACCTCACAGATCGACACTAAAGCTAAAATCCGCGGTCAAGTTCGAGATAAGCTACTGGAGGCACGAGCCAACTTGTGCGTTCCTTCGTGCCCAATCCGGCTCAAAGCATCTCTTCAACTCATAACTTGAATCGCTGCCCATCTGTTGAGTGACTGTTGTTGAACCGTCACCAACTGCAAAGATGAGCCTGGTTAGGCTAAGACGAATGCTAATGACAGCGAGACAAGAACAGTGTGAGACGATGATCGCTCGGGCAGAGACAAGACATCGGCGAGCCTGTGACGAGCCGTGGTGATGAGAAGTGTGGTGCGGCCAGGTCATCCGGGGACAGATCACCGGACGGACGGAGTGGGGGCTGGCTGGCTGGTTGGTTGCTTGGACGCGTCCACTCAAAATTGTCTACGCTTGGCTCCACATCACTGGCCATGTGACAATGCAAATGCAACCCTACTGCAATGCGCGTTCACTCCTAATGGGTCTCACCAGCGCTCGCTTAGGTAATCGCACACCTGACCTCCCCTTCGGCTCGTCGTCTTCGCAGTAGTCGTAATTAAATTCAACATACTCGACACTAATTACTTAAGTGCACCTAGTGTCTCGATTCGCTCTCTTGCTTTACGGCTTATTGGACACAACAAAGAGACGGGTAGTGCAGAAGTCATCTTGACATTTGTCTCTACTCAAGACATAGTCGAGTTTGTCTACCCTTCAAGTCTGTGTGTCGCAACTAGCCAACTATGTGAAGTGAGTCACAATGAGTCGCGCCCCATCACTCTCACCCTCGCTTGCCATGACTTATGGCATTTTGTCGCACCCTCCTGCTTGTCACCGCCTCACTGAACTCGATCACGCCAATCAACACTTTGATTGCAACTTTTGTCTTCTTCTAGTCATATTCGTTTTTGTTCAATTCTCATAGATTGCTCGAAACCCTGATAACTACTATTAGTATGAACTAATCTGATTGGCTCGAGACGACCGGTCTTGGTGAAGGGTTTCAAACCCAATTCTCATACAAGTTTGGTAAGCGACACGTTTGAATGTTGGCGAGTTGAAGTGAATCAAGCAAGAGATGCTGGTTGAGCAGTAGAATGGCGCCACTGGGCAAATTGTTCTATTATTTCAGTTTCAATGGACAGTGACGAGCAGCAGTGGCAAACTGGTTCCTCCTTGCTCATACCTCACTGACAGGGTTTTGTTTTGAACAAGAATTTCCCTTCGATCTATCACTGGCACAATTTATTGACTGCTGCTGCCTTCTAACCGAGCTCCACTTGGCGAGTTGGACGACCTGCAGACAGAGCCGCGAACTCATTCAGAAGTGCATTTTAAAGTGTGCGGTTTAATTGTGCACACAAGTTACATAAAAAATAATAGCAATCGCGGTAATAGTGGTGATGATAATAGCACCAGAGGCAGCCGTGGTAAACGACTCAAATTGCATGCTTTCGTGCCGAGCATGGCCCATGCGCAAACTTGAACTGTCGAACCAAGATCGAAAACTTGTGAGACAAATGCCTCATCATCAGCTTATGTCAAGCAAGTTGCATCACCCAGAAGAGTCATGCCACAAGCAGTTGCCTTGCCAAATCGCCCTTTTTGAAGGGCCACTATTCCAGCTAACTTATCACTAACTCCAAACTCTGGAATTAATCAATGTACCTCTATGGAAATGACAGGTTCTAAAAAACTCTCATTGTTGGATGTGATAGCAAGTTGTGGCCAATTAAAACCGGTGACATTTAATAATTCGAATCGATTGTTTAGCAACCATCCGGGTTCGAAGCACAGAGAGTATGAGGAAAATGACTTGCATCATTTGCAGTAGTGGAAGAGAGAGAAAGCAAGTGCACCACGCTTCACCAACGTAGTGGTTGCCCTCGATGGTGGTAGTCATCGTAAAACAAAATCATCATCAGGTTGTCATTGTCATCATTGACATCGGTCTGTGCTCGTGCGAGCTAGTTGTTCTCCGACTGGCCACAGGAAAGTGACAGCACTTGTGCGACTGACGGCGCGTAGCACACTAGCCGGACTTGGTGCTGCTATAGTACAGTAATACAGTGTTGCACTGTAACTTCAACCGACAAAATGCCGTACTCGCAAACCGAATTGTGGCAAAATCTTAATTAATTAAAACAAAACGTACAAACTTATACTGTAGTTTGTTTTAGTTTCCAAAGTAAAACTTCTAATTTGTGTAATTTCAAACACTCCCAACAGCAAAACGAACGGAGCAATTTACATCCAGATGCATCCTTAATAACTATAGAATGTTTTTTGTCTTTTGTCCATCAAAATCCAGCTCAAGTAAGGTAAAGTCTAATAATAACAATAATAATCCAATTAACACCACTCGCTCCATCAAGTACCCCCGAAAACAAGGGAATCACAAAAACAAGAATAACTCGGTTTGGGCCCATCACTGCCATTTAGCTCCAACATATCATCTTTGCCTCCTTCTCACCCACATACTGGTACCTCTTTCGGGGCTACTTTTCTCTTCCAAACCATCTTTTTTCGATTTTCAATCTCTATCGGGTCCTATCTTAAGACCGGAAAAGACCCATCTTTGAACAAGTTTTTTTCAACATCAAATCTCTTCCTTACTTCAGTCTCAGTCAATCTCCACCAAAAGTTTCCCCAAAAATTCACTCCAAGTGTCTTTTTTCCCTGGTAGAAATAAAAAGAAGGATATATTTTCCTCGTGAAGGAAATAAAATCAGCATATGGTAATGTAATTTGGATACGAGAAAAATACGTGGCAAGAAAGTGGAAAAAATGGAATATAGTTTGAGGCTGGTTTAAACCTATTTAGACAGTAGAATAGATAGAATTAGCCAGCCAGGTAAAATGGAGGCTTTTTCATGCGCGGTGCGCCGTGCGACTTCTTTACCTAGGTGAATTGAACGTGAATTGGCTGTATTACGTCAATCAGTAAGGTAAAAGTAAGTTGTCAAAGTAAGAGGTCTCTAGTGCCATTTTCGGCAATCGGAATCGGAATCGTAGACCGCGCTGACCGGCTAGTGCGCTACGCGCCCGGCTGTGCCGTCTGGCGCGACGTGCCATCGATTAGGAGCAGCCCACCCGCGCACACTGCCACCACTTTTACCGCTGCGTAATAGAGCACTGCAGGCAAACAGCGAATGTCAATTACGAGCCATTTTGCATCGACGCCAGTCGCCGTCCAATGGCCTTCATAGTAGTGGCGACAAAAACTTGGCTGCTAGTGTCAGCTAGCTAGCCACCACCGACCGATTCAGAACTGAACGGGGGCGGAATTGCAGATCAAGTCGAGAGAGAGAGAGAGAGAGAGAGAGAGAGAGAGAGATGGTTGGCGACGTCGATGGATGGATTGATTGAGCGGATCGCCCAGTGGCCAGTGCTCCACTCGACAGCACCACCAAAATGATCGTCACGGCGAGAAGCAATCTGGCTAATGATGCACTGGTATCGCTCTGTGCCCATCTTGGCCACCGATTTGTTCTGCCTATTGAATCAATTTGCCGCCACCACCACGATGGCGAGGCTGCCAGTTGCCAGCCCAAACGCCTGGGTCCTATTGTCTGTGCTATTCGAGTCTGCCTGAGTGTGTGTGTGGCTGGTAGTGTTTGAATACAGAGAGATGGAGACCAAATGGAACAGTGCAATGCACACACACACACACACACACACACACACAAACAATGACGAGCACAGCGTACTAGTCAAAAGACCAACGAATTAAATATGCACGACTTTTAACACGGAACAGTGGACCAAGAGAACCGATTCGATTTGGTGGACACACAATAAGTGAATCCTACTCAGAAGCTTACATAAGAAAAATTAGAATTTAAAATTAAATTCACCTAAAGTGTGAGTAGTGTTTGTGTGTGTCTGTGGAGAAAGTCACTGACAGTGTCAATTGACTCCGGCTGGCACGTTGTGCACTGGCAAAGCCAAATTAAATTAAACTTGCCTGAGTGGACATTGAAGAAGTCGGCTTCTCTCTCTTTCTTTCTCTCTCTCTCTCTCTCTCTCTCTCTCTCATCCTTAATATTAGCATCTAATACTGCAGGTGATACTGTATGCAATGGTGAGTGTGTTGTATAGTCTCTGACCTAAATCCAATTTCAATCTGGTACGCTGATGGCACGGCCACAGATGTCACGCAATAGTCGTGTGTATACGATATCGATGAAGGCTCGAGAGGCCACTCCAATCACACTTTTTTCACCGAATCTGGTGAAAACTTGACGCGTGGGGAGAGCAAATCAAAACAATGAAAAAACTGAACGACTAAAAAAACTTGGCTCAAAATCCCAAATAAGGTCGAGTATGAGTGAGAATGAGTGCAGAACAATGAGAGACAAGAATCGATTCTTCTCTTACTCTTATTGTGCACAGCAAGAGGCTATCATAACTATGAGGACTGCATCAGTTGGTCGTTTTCACACCAACCGCTCTATCGAGTCAATCTAGCCCAACTCAAACCTCAAAATAGCACTATTTACACTCATCAAAGAAGAGAAGTGAATGATGGTAAGGTGAGAGGTCCACTCTCGGTCAGATCGGTTCGTCAACGAGTTTACGGGAATGAGAGTTTAGACAAACACAGTGCAATCTGACACTATAAGTAATTCGCGTGTCTCTCTTTCTCTCCGAATGTTTGCAAACAAAGCCAATTCGAGCTTAGTCTTTAGAAGAGTGGTGGTGATGGTGTGGCCGTGGAAGCCACTTGAAATAGATTTGGATTGCCATTACGCGCCCATATTGCTGAGCCGCCGCCGCCGCCGCCAACGACGACAATCACTTGGACAAATAGAGTCGAGAGCCGCACACGCGCCCTTGCCATGCTATGCCATGCAATTCATCCATCTATCCATCGAAACGGCGGCACGGCATCGATCAGCGAAGCGAATGACAAATTGTATCATCGCTTCCTTCCCGAGACCCCGTACACACACACTCACATAGGATTGAGTGAAGTAGTAGTAAACAGAATTGATGATGCTCTGCCATTCGGCAAACAAAAGACGATACGATCAAACTTTTAACCGACCAATCGACCTAGGACGCAATGGCGATGGTGCAACATTTAAATTTTAAATCCCCCGCGCGACAAGACGAGATTTTTGCGTCACGCGGTAGTTTGCGCGGTAACACGAAGAATTAGAGTCAATCGTTGGGGAGCATTGAGAGGCCGAGAGAGGGGGGAGAGAGATAGAGAGAGAGAGAGAGAGAGAGAGAGAGAATCAGTGAGTCGTTTCTCGTGTTCTACTGGGCACCCCCGAGAGACAAAATATTTACATTACACACACTATGTGTGTCAAAGAGAGAGAGAGAGAGAGCAAGTAGGTTCAACAAAGAAAGCTAGCATGCCGCTTGCCTGCAACACACCAAGAACGTGGCCACGGTGAGCACTGCTCGCGGCAAGTCTTCTCTAAAAGTTTTCTCATGTTTTAAGCTGAGTAAGAGAGAAAGAGGCTAATTATTGGTACCGAACGCATACCGGCTCTCGTATCTTCTTGCTGTTGATGATGATGCAAATCGACTCGACACGATCACACGAACAACAACAACGATCACTTGAAAAAATTACCACCTCTACTTGGTTTACTTCTGTTTCAGTATATGTATGTAATAATTTACCACTTTGTTGTTTTTTTGAGTTGTTCACCACCAAGTTGCATATTGTAACATTAGGTGAGCTACATTAGGTATTGAATTATTGCTTGATAACAAGGTAAAATACGAGAAAGAAATATAATGCAAACACTCAGTGTCATCAAACAAGTCAATCTAGCGGTTAAAATAGCTTGTTATCACAACTACTAAATTATCAAGTAATATCTGTTTTTATCAAATTCCCACTTCCTCTCAAATCAAAGCTTGTTGAAACTTGTTTTTCCTTCTAATTTTAGTGTGTAAAAACATTCTTGCTTACAACACTAATGACAACAACAATGACTAGAAACTGTTAAAATCCGAAGAAAACTGGTTGTATTACATTATTTACAAAATGTAATTTGGTAATGTAGTGCTTTAGTGCTAACATGCAAAGAATTATACTTGACAAGGATATGGTGACACCGTTGTGACACTTTGTTGTACACACTTTCAGTAGTCTGCATGATGATGATTATAATAATGACAAGTAGTTTTAAAACATGTTTTGTGAGACTTGATGACAATCAAGGTGACAAGTAAAATATGGAACATAGAGAAGTTCAGTTTGGAAGGGGTGGCAAATGCATCGCCGTTCATTGAAGTGAGCACGTGCCGTGCCGGGCTAATCGACAATTCAAATCATCTGCTTCACGATTCTCTGCTCTCAACATAGACGGGAAGTGAACCATCAGGCAATATGGCCACGTGTGCAATGCGCATCGCGATGTGTCGCATCACTCTCCCCCAATTAAGCGTATCGTTCTCAGGTCGTTTGTGGTGCTAACTGTGACGAGCAACGCGCCACCGCAAGCAAGTCATCCCAGTCGCCAATATTCAATTGACACTTGCGCCACGTGCACTTGCTTCTCTCTTCCCTCTCTGTATCATAAACTAACACAGTAATGCTACCGCAGCAGTAGGTCAAAGGTGACGCACGCGTAGAATATGGTCAATATGGTGTCTCATCGATTCATCATGACCATGTCAACTGATCTCAGTCTCCATTGTTACACGCTGATTGACTCTCGCAATACACACACACACACCACTTTCTATATCAGTCCATTTGCATGGCATGCATGACACAAAGTGGCCAACCAATAAATCAACTAGAGCACTAAACAAGAGAAGTGCCGCACACTTCATCAATAAAAAATACAACTAAACACAAATATAGATAATGATAATCAAAACAAAGACTGTAGAAAATTACGATTCATATAGGCGCTGTAATCGATTTAACGACAGTACCCTGTTATGAATAAGCGTTTTTGTTCTAAAATATCCTGTAAAATGTATTTGTAATAATAAAACATTCTTTGACTTGTATAAAGTACGGTTGTAATTGACCATACTCTATTTTTTTGTTTTGTGTTACATTAGTCATTATATTTCATGTACTTTCCTGCGTGAATTAAATATTACATACGCTATTTGCTCATTCTGCTTACGTCATGACAACTTCCGCTGGTAAAAATTTACCTATTTTAAGTGGACCAATCCTGTAGAATTAGCTTTTTCCTTCTTTTCAAAGTTTTCTGCTTTAACACAGTTTCAAAGTTCGACACTGCCATTCAAAACTTAACACTTATGACTCGGGTGATCACTCACAATCTGCTTAATTAATTCATTAGCGCGTATTTGATTATCAGCGTTCCAGTGTCATGTGCCAAACTTTTAAGATTCTTGGTTTAGCCTAGCAAGATTGCTCTCTCGTTGTTTGTCACCTCGCACGTGGCTTAGACGCAAATTTTGCTTGTTGTGTGTGTGTGTGTGTAGTCAAAAATGTAATCAGTGTGCCAGTCAATCGGTGCGGTATTGCGGTGTGGCAACCCGGCGCGAAATACTTCAGTGCTAGTACTACCAACCGGGTCGAGTTTCATTAGATGCTAATACCACTACGGCGGCGGTTGCTCATCATCAATCTGTAGCCAATCTGCGAAAAGGCAACCGACATCGAAATAATTTAATTAAACTCTGCAGCTCTACTCTACTGTAGTCGTCGTGTGGCGAAATTAGCACGCAGTGTCGAAGATACCCGCGCGCGAGTGTCGCAACATCTCGCTGGAGCAATCTGTCACCGGTGGTGCCGGCCAACTGTCACTGGCACAACCATCACTAGCACCAGTACCGCCATCGGCAGTGGAGATGTGCCGGCTAGCAACACCAATCGCTACCAAGTGAACCACTGACTGTCAACTTTGCTGACACGCACAGCCATGGGCTTCACTTCCCTTGTGAGTTTTACATTCCAATGCAACACTTGTATCAATTGATAAACGCTGATCGGTGAAATCTGTGCGAGATGTCAATAGAAATCAATTAATTGAACTCGTCCTGCCCCTCGATCTAAACATTCTCAATACTAACAGACAAACCGAGAGAAAAAGAGAGAGAACACATACAAATATATCATGCCAAAAAATAACAATAGAGATATTTTTTAATTACAAACCGAAGCGTACACAAAAGTCAAATGTCAAGTTCTGTGTGTTTGTATCGTTGCACTTGGTCCAGAAACACTCGGAAAATGTTGGTGGCAATTAATAATTTAGATATCGCGCGAACGCACAATGGAACGATAAGAATCGAAGGCCCGAGACGTCATTTGTCATAAGAGAGTTCCAACTGGACTAACTGGCTTGCGTGTCTGGCCATCGTTGCGAGCACGGTCCCCAGCGCCAACGTTTGATTCATCACTCATCCAGGCACTAATGGAGCCCGAGAGTCAGTGCTCCGCCATGCAAATGCAACTCTATCGAGATAGTGTTTCACCTAGGGACTATCGCTTGCGCAAGGACAAGATGATGTCTCAACTGGTCGTCAAGGTCAAGCCCGCACTTGGATCTGGTGTCAGCAGTACCGCGGTGTGTCCACTCTAACTGTAATCCACTGCGTCATTAGGCTAAAAGCCAATCGGACAAAAGTGTTTATCAACAAAAACCGAGAGTGAGAGTGAAAGCGAGAACTGAGTTCTCGAGTGGCACTCGCGTGCTCAAGCCAATCGAAGCCAATTGAATAGCGATGCCGAGCAGTGGGGACAATGGGACACCGGTCGATAAGCATCGACGGGGAGAGTTGGGCGATCGGTGGTTTGAACCCACACTGGTCAGACCGCGGCGGTCAAGATTGATGGCTTGCTGCAAGCCACTTGGTCATGATGACGAGTACCGATAAGAGCCGGGTGCTCCTGGTGGCCCATTACAATCACAATGGACCACGGCAACGGTAGCGACGCGTCGCTCTGATCATCATTGCCATCCAGTTTATGCAAATGTAACCAATCGAGTGGCAAACACTAGCTATCACGGGTGCATTTTGGGACGCGCTATCGGTGAGCATCGACAGTATCACCGGGTGGCTAATTGTGCCAGCTCGACGCCCTTATCCGATCGCGAGGGTCGAACGGTGAAACGCGACCCGAGTCAATTAGCGAAAAAACCACCCGGGCTTAACTCTACTAGACAAGACAATGGCGTTCGAGCTGCGCTGAATCCACATACAAACACAAGTCTGGCGCGACACGACACCATTTTGCACAACATTGCGTTGCAGTACTCTGAGATAAAGCGAGGGCACTGGCTTGTTGCAATTATATGCTATTAGCATGTTTGCATCCTCTCAGCAGTAGTAGCGAAGAAGAACATGCAGAAGGAAGAGTCGCAAACACGGCACACTAGGCGCATCATAACCGGCGTTCCGCAATTCGACCGATTAATTTATGTTGGACAAGAGACTCGTGCCCGGTGGCCGGGCCGAGAACGACAATCGACCAGTGCGATCGTCGTCGTTGGCGACATTGTTGTCTGTGTTCGCTCGCGTGTACCTCGCCGATTACACGTCGTCATCGTCGTGGTTGGGCTCGTCACACTGGCTCCACTCTTGGCTAGTCACTGATACCGGCTAGGCACTAACCGAGTTCGACAAGGACGACAACAATCTTTCGGAACAAACAACGCAGTACACGCGCAAGCATGGCACAGCACAACACAATGCTCGACTACTCAGATAGCGACACGAAGGCAAACATCCATTTGCTCTTAGTCTTTCTATCTCTCTCAGTGGCACTCGAGTCACCACTGCTACCGATAGCCTTTGTCTTGGTGTTCTCTAAATAATTCATTCGATTGCCCATTTGTACTAATTAACAAGGTACCGTTAAAGCACCTCGTCACTGTTCAGTCGCATCCCTATACTCGTAGTAAGCAGAAATCAAACGTCTTTGGTCTTGTCATCAAGTGAAAGGCCAATTTACTTGTGTGACCACACGGCACCCCATACACGCACATCTCCCGGAGTTTACATTTTTTAGTCAACTAATGAAATCAAAGCGTTAATGGAATAGTATTGAGGAGGGTGAAGTTTTGAAAAATGACCATCATGTGGAGAAATGTCAACAGTGACCACGCGGGTGGTTGGGACTAGATGGCAAAGTATACACCGAATTGATGGCTAGTGTTACCCCACACTGGCACCGAGTGGATTAACGCACTGCAACTGAAGTGAGTGAATGTCTTCATTAGAGAGGTGGCCAGTATTGGCACCTTCGCGCCACACCAGTCAAACTGTCCAGCTAGATGACAGACGCGCGCCTGAGCGTTCTCGTGCGACAAAGCACGATGGCGATCGGGTCCCGACGACGACGGCAACGGGGGATGAAGAATTGGGTGAAAGTGCTCGACTAAGTGGCAGCCTGTGAGAAGTGAAGCAAATTGAAAAGTACATGAAAATTACATTAGAGCCAGCCAAGCAAGCAACACACGGACGTTGCTGCTGCTGGTGGCGACGCACTGTGCGGTAAAGCTCGAGCCAAGTCGACTTGGCGTGCAACCCAGATCCAACACCGATTGGGCACCATCATTGCGCCTTATGCAGATTCAGTGCCGGCCACTCGGCCTCACCACTGTGCCTGTTTACTCACTGGACTGGCTTTTTATTTACTCACGCCCCGCTTCACAATTAGTTCGACCCGAAGACCAACGCACATCACCGGCACGCGTCTGCCAACTCCCAATTTTGACAGTAGCATTTTTTCGACTTAATCAAAGCAAACAATACTTATTTAGTTGATTATTTCAGCTTTGAAAATCTAACAGTTAATCTAGGGGTCACAGGCGAAACAAATTCTGTGTGTTTACATAGGAGAAGTTGGAGAACTTATTCTGTTCAAAAGCATTATCAAAGTAGCGTTTTTTAACTGACTCATAATTAATATCTTTTGTCACTTTTACCCAGATTAATATTTAACTTGTTTGTAAGTACCCTATGTTAAAATTACATTAATAAATCGATCCTTTAAAATATTTATACAAAATCAGGCCGTTTTGCAATTGGAAATCCCCACCGGAAATCGAAAAGGTCAAATTGGTATTGCAGATAGCAGAGTGTGTTCGCAAAAACTTTGCTCTCGTCAAGCATGTAGAGTGCTTGCTGAGAGTAAGACTAATCGAGCATCGATTACTAGACTATTACCGGTGGTAGATGGTGACCACCACTCAATACAACAGTCAATTGTCCAACCAAAGCCAACGATTGCCACCAACAGTGGTAGGTCGTGTGCGCCCAATTCACCACTGGGACCGACCAGTCTGCATCTTGCGACGCATCATCATCATTATGATAATGCCCGACATGGCTCGCAGTCATCAATCGGCCAACCATTAGGAATCCAGTGAGAGTCACCAACGCCAGTCAGTGGTTCTCATTCACAATTTCTCTTTTGATAATTCTCAAAACTTTATTCTTCTATGACAAAAAAATCACTTTTTATACCATACTCAAACTAATATTGTCTTTATTATTGAATATTTCAAAAGGCAAATCAAGTTCCTTTGATAATATTTGTCAAAATTTGCCCCAAAATCAAAATAAAAAATCAAACTAAAAAGCTGTCACAAGATGAGTTGAGACGCTCTGTGCTTCCACTATGCCCATCACCATGGATCGATCACCATCGAGTTCTTAATGACTTTTTTCTGCCACCACACTTTTTGCTCGTTTTTTCTTAAAAACTTAGACATTTTTATCTTTGCATACGTTTTGAGAGCATCAAGCATTAACAGAGAAAATGTCTGGTGGAAAATTGGTAGATTTTTTTAAATTGAAGGCCTAGTGGTTCAAATATAGAAAACGGTGTAAAAGCAAAGCGATGTCTTACTTTGGGTTTGGTCGCCAAGAGAGATTGCATGCAAAACTGTCAAACTGGCCAACTGGCAAACGAGTGAGGGAAAGAGAGAGAAACTAAAACACATGCAAATTGAGGTCTGTTGGGATAATCTGAACCCAGGTTACAGCAGTTCTATCTGGTACTAATCTTATACTACGCAATATCACCTTAGGTTAACATGACGGAACAAAAGCTAACAAATGTGAGAGAGAGAGAGAGGAAACTGAAACATGCAGTAATCGTGTCGAGACAAATTGAGCAGCAACAGCAGTATTCAGTGAGCAAACGGTAGTAAGTTGCTCCAGTCCGGGCTTGCAATGCTTAGCATAGAGACGAACACACGTGACAATGCCCGATGTGAATGGCAGTCTGTTGTGTGGAATAGGCGTGTGATGACCCCTCAAAGGCAGCTGTCAATCAAGGCACCAACTGGCCCTCGGTGTCACTCAGTGGCTCTTGCACGCGCGAGCCGCTGCACTCAGAACCACTTTGAATAATAATAATGGATCGAGGTGATTGTGGCTAGCTGATAGGATCCATCTGAATGCCAGGGGATTAGGACGAAAGCACTGCAGCCACCACCACTACTACCACCAACAGCCTCTTCGAGCATTGCTTGACATTTTAAGTCCTAGGTGCTAATCCATTTACCCAAATGGTCAAAGATTGCTACGTTGATCTGTTCATTCTTCCCTCGGCTTTCATGCGATCAGTTATGAATATTTGTTGAATCGTAATTCAATTTGCGCACCTTGACAATTGAATTGCACTGCGCTTGAGCACACGTGAGAAAACCATGTGTATGTATGATTAAACCTAGGTGATATGAATGTGAATGAATGGGAGGGAGGGAGAGAGAGTAGCGGTGTGATCGCGGTATCGAGTTACAACATGCTGACTCGCTGTTCAACACGGCCCACCTTGGCGCACTGATAGTGATTGCTCTTTCTCTGTGTGCACTTCTACTGCATGACACAGTCACACTTGCCAGTTGGATTCCAGTTGCTAAGAGACTTGATGCTCATCCAACTCAAATGGTCGAGTTATACCAACGCCAGGTTGAGTCTTCACTTGATTCTAGAATTGCTTTTGTGAGCCTTTCACGACACGGCTGTCCGACTTTTGCGATTGTCATCTGGATATTTGAAATTGACATCTCGATTATTGAATTGCCACTCGAGAGCAAAACTGACTGAGTGACGCAACCAGAGAAAGAAAGAGAGAGAGAGAGAGAGATGTGGATCTATGTTCGCTTGCGCGTTTGGTCGTGATTGTGCCAATTAGAGTGCGAGTGAAAGCAATGCTTGCCACTTGGCACCATTTGGTCATGTCAAGCTTGCTGCTCGAGCGGAGAGGGTGGCACCACACTGCACCGCATTGCGAGTGGGGCGCGAGCGCGACAGGGATCACTGGAACCGATGGATGGTCCCACTGGAGCCTTCTCTATGTGTCGATAATAGCGAGTGGAGCCAATTCTACCGAGACCCGGTAGAGAAAGCCACTCGAGTTTGTGATGTCTCAATCTCAAAACGAGTAAAAGAGAGAGAGAGAGTGTGGGGGATACTATCGAGTTACCCTCGGTGACTTTAATTAATAACCACCGCGGAGCTGAGCTGTCACTCGACATAACGGTACATGTGTTATATTCACCGCCACTAAGCATCACCACTGCTCGCGGCACGTTTTGGTTATCTATCGTTTTGTTGTGAGCGGTATTGCACGCAATGTATGGCCCATCTCAAGATGAGTGTAATCGTGCAGAAAGCTATCTTTTTGCGCCTCAATGCCGGTGCTCTTTCCACTCAATTTGTTTTGCGTACACTACATCACGGGCGCGCGGGCACATACAACTCACTCAACCCACCATTCAACACAATCTAAGTGAAAGTTCATTTTAAAATTCAAAGCCACTCGGAATATGAGTGAGTGTGCCGATATGTTGGTGGTGTGTAAACATGTAGTGCGATCGATGTGCCACCTAAGCAAAAGTGGGTGAGTGAGGCGCAAACCGGTGAGTCAATTCACTTGCCGCTCACTCGCTGTGCTCAACAAGGGCGGGCGGCCCAATTAGAATTACAATCCAACTTAGTGAGCACTGGCGCGGTGCTAGCCCGCTAGACACTATAAGCCAGGTATGGGCAGCTCAGGTGAGCCCAGTGCCCCCATCACTTTGCAGTAGCTCTCAACCACTTTGTCATAGTGTATTCCATTCAAAGTGCTCGAGGTTGAGGCTCGCTGAGTGGGACAAAGATACTGAGGAGATAGTAAGAGCACTGAGTGTCACATGGCTGCCAATCATGCGGTGGCAAATTGGACAACAATGTGTCAAACACGTGTGTTCTTGTGTGCCGCATGATATGATATGTGAGACACACAATGGGTCCCGAAGAGGACAATGTGTCACTCATCTGTGGCAAAGTTCGAAGTGAGCGCACATGGACACATAAGAAACGCACAGTGTGACAAACGATTGGCTTGGATTGTATACAACTTGTACGACACACGGCGGCGGATGAGAAGGCTGACTTGTTACACGGTGTGCCACTGATCCTACGACATGATTCGACCACCGGGACCCGGCTCTATCACTCTTGTAATATTTGAACAAGAATTAAGAGGGGCCAGTACAAAACGGAAGGATTTAACTAGAGCAAGCATGTTGTCGTCAGTCCAAGGGCTGCAGTAATTTCACAATGGGGAGAGTGCTAGTGCGAGTGTGTAACCTCGATCGAGATACAAGCTCGTGGGACATCGACACCCGACCGAGTGCAAGGCAGTGGCCCGCACAGTGGTCGAACACAGTGTTCGACACGACACCAACATAGGTGCTCTCGCCATCAAACACCACAATTCAACATGATGCTCACGCCATGTCTCTCACTGATCTCTCTCTCTCTCTCTCTCTCTCTTATTCCCTCTCTCACTTACCCGGCCTTTGTCTCCTCTCTTGAACCATGTTACAATTAGCTTAGAAGGACAGATTGTACCGTTGAATAATTAAAATCCGATACTTTCCGGTACAGATTGCGAGAGAATGTACATTGGTCAGCAAGGCACTAAACCCAAGGGTTTCTCTTTGCACACACTTTATATCAACCTCGCTACACATTTGGTTTTTTGTTCATTTAACCCCCAAACACAGGTCAAAGCATCACTTCAGGGATCTTGTACTCGGTTATAATCGGGCACTCGTATTGTAAATGTCACAAGTCTTCATTACAAGTTACAAACTATTACTGGAAACAGCTGTTCTGACATGCAAAATGACAAAATACTGTGAATGCTTAGTCGAGCAATGAAACGAGCAAATTCTGTTCAATATATATATATTGAACACATCAGTCAAAAAGCTTGATTTTGTATTGTTTGCGCCTGGTTAATCTTGTGGCTTGATTGGGAGCAAGGCCACCAACGCTCCATATCGATCATCATCAAAGCAAAAAAGGATTAACTGTGGTCAGCGCACGCCCGTAACCAGTTTTATTCGGGCACACACACGTCAAATGATTAACCATAGTCCTAATTGACTAGAGCACAATGTGCCACACGATGGGACGCCACACACACAACAACAACACTAATACTGGAATCGGAGGCTGCAAACGACCATTGGCAGCTGGTCACTCAGCGGGACATCTTGTGCTCAAACAGGCTTAAAGGTGGCTTAAAGTCTAGCTTCTATTTCCAAATCCAAATTTCAACAACTATAGTTGGTATACCAATGGTTGTCTACCATACACACATTTTGCAAATTAAACCTTTTGGCGAACAAATATATCATTATCATTAATAATGTAAAGCTTCAAATTCCTTTAAATTAAATTATCGCAGTCAAACTTAGAAAAACCTACAACAATTAACATTTATCAATTATAAATTCAAAATTAACTTAGGTAAACTAAACGAACTTTATTTACAGACAACACTCAAGAAGCGACCAAAAATATTCTTTCCATTGGCAGTGGACTTCTCTTGAAATAGGGATAAAATCAACTCCAAAATGGGTTGATTTGATAAAATAGGGCTGATTTCAGGAATTTTCTTTGTGTGCTATTTTGCCGAAGGAGGTTAACTTTAGTTAACTATACTACGTGTATATGGTGTATAAAATAAAAAAATAATTAGATTAAAAGTACATTAAAGCAGAGATCACGCCATCTAGTGAGGAAAATTCAAAATGTTGGCTACACAAAAATTACTATCTCGATGGTAAAAACTCATAAACACACACACGCACACTGACACACATACAAATCTCTATCCAATTAATCCCACCAAAAAGACCACTTTCCTTAAAATTATATAATCCATTTTTAATATTGAAAAGTGAATAATCAAATTGCTAATAAAAAAAAGTTCTGTACAAAATCAAATATTGGGGGTTCATTGTAGTTGGGAAGAGTTGGTGTGTTTATTATTATGTATATTCATGTGTATGTGTATATATGTGGGTGGAAGAAAATGTTTTTTATTTAGAGAAAAAAGTTTATCCCATTTCTGGATAGAGAGAAAGAGGAGAAGAGGAAAGAAGAGAGGGAAAATGGCTTGCTCGAGCTTGACTTGTATGTGTGACAAAAAATTGGCTTGACCAACGCTGCGGGTGGCAGTTTGGTGTGAAAAGTGTGGGTTGCGATTCTCGTGGAAAAGTGCAACCCCAAACCCGAGTGCACCGGATTCCGTTTTCACTGGAAGTAAGGCGTCCCGGGAAAATGCGGCCATGGCAGAGAACCAAGCCAACAAAGAGGGGGATAGACGTTGCGTGGCATGGCAGTTGCAGATTGCTGAGTTAGAAAGGGAAAGAAAAACGAGCAAAACACAGACAAGAAAAGAGAAAGAGAGAGAGAGAGAGATAACTGAAAAAAGAAAGAAACCAACAGTTTTCAGGCCACTCGATTCTAGGAATATTGCGGAGAGAAAGGAGCAAAATAAATGAAAAAGAATAAAACAAAATTCTACAAATCAGAGTGTGTGAGCGAAAGTGAAAGACTAAAGGCAGTTAACACAAATAAAAATAATAATATTAATAATTAATAATAATAAAACGCGAAAACCTAAAAAAACTGGCTCTGGTTCTTCTTTTGGATTTTTTTGAGAAGCTATTGCGCAATACTACACACATTGAGTGGGATGGCTTTGTCATACCGACACCATACATCATTTTCCAGTGAAAACAACCAAACAGTAAGAATAATAATAATAACAAAACATGGGAGAATTGGATAGAGAGAAAAAAGGAAAAGAACACAGAAGGCTAATATTAATAAACAAAAGAAAAAAGAAAGAACAATAATAAACAATAATTAATCATGAAAAATGAAGACACAGGCGGTGAGAATAGAAAATAAAAGAGGCCAAATGACCACTGAACAAAAAAGGGCAGAACAAAAACAAAATAAGTATTAATTGTAAAATCATAAACCAAAAAAAAGAATTTAAAAACAATAATAATAATAATAATGATGTAGAACAACCAACAAAAAGTAGAGAGAGACAGACAGTTTTTGACAGTTCCAATTGCGGTTCACTTCATCAAAAAAAGCAAATTTTGTGAAAGTTGCACAGAGCCAGAGTGAAATTGACATGTCAGACTACATTGCGTTTGGTTCATTTAAAGAAACACGAAATTAATGAAAAAACAAGTGACATTTTCTGAACTGAAATGTGGTGATTGCAAGTTGCGATTTACAACAGAGTAGGGGAAAGAAGTATGAGATTTCAGCACATGATGTGAGGCTTAAGAAGCTGAAGAGAATGATTCAAAAGATGGACACTTGACGTCAGTCGATGGACACTTGAAAAAGATTTTTTGTTGTTCAAAGTTGTACAACTACATTCGATGGAAGGTTTGCGTTGAGTTGCACCACTCGCGGCCGACTCCAACAAGATTGATCAAACAGAAATAGAAGTAGAGAAATGATCTCAAAGCACAATAACATGAGTGGTAGCAGAAATAGATTGACAACACTTCGAGAAGATAGGTTGACGAGATCATCCATGGTGGAAACAAGGCAACGGCAATCGATCGATCATCTTCATCTCATCATCAACGTGTAATCTCTTTCTACGAGTGGGGGTTGCAAGTGTTCATGTATGTTTATATTTAACAACCGAGTGGCATACTGTGGTTTATAAATAATAAATTAATCAATAGAAATATATTGGTATTTTTAGAGTTTGATTTCTTTTTTCACCATAATCTTGTGTTATCATAATCATTTTTTCAAAAATATTATATAAATAAATTTGAATCTTTTCTTTTGAATTAAAATTATTTATAATAATAATAATAAACAAATATAAATAACAAACAATCTTCACTGTAGTTTCGATCTTTTGCTTGTTTTCATTAATTCATTATTATTATTATTATTATTATTTTAAAATTAAAATTAAATAATAATATTACATAATAAAAAACAAAAAATATAGTCCAATTCAATTGGACATAGGTGTGTGAGAGAAAGAAGGGGGAAAGTGTTTGTGGGTAGTGTGTTTGTCATGTTGTGATGGCTTGTGTTTGTTGTCAGTGTATATTCAATATATAAAATGATGGAGAGAAAGAGAAAGAGGGAGAGAGAGAGAAAGACAAAAAAATGTGTATCAGCATGTCACTGTACATTTTTTCAATAATATATAAATAATAATAATAATAATAATAAAAGAAAAAATTGTTGTTGTTTTTTGTATATATAGGAAGAAAAAAAGGTGTTAATGTTGTGTGTGTGTGTGTGTGTGGTTTTGTATATAATAATAATAAAGAAAGAAGACTAATAGAGAGAGAGAGAGAAAAGAAAAAGGAGGAGAGAAGAGAGAGAGAAAGGGAGAAAGAGAGAGAAAGAGAAGATCACAAGAGCTCATATTGGCGCAGGTGCATGCGCTGTATTATGTCGCGACAGTCGTTGAAGACTCGCCTGATGTTCTCGGTGTCCACCGCACAGGTAAAGTGCGGGTAGCAGTAGTGCTTCCCATCACCACTCGCTGTACTTATTCTCTGTTAACAACACGTATTTCACAGGAGGAAACAGAGAGAGATTGAGAGAGAATGAAAGAGGCAGGAGAGAGAGAGAGAGAGAGAGAAATGAGAGGAGAGAGGGGGAGAGAGATAGAAAGCAAACATCAATTAATCAACCATCGATCATAGGGATCAAAGCACCATTGTGGTAGCGATGATGCCCGATACACACACACACACACCGATACATACCAAAAATTCGTCCCGTATAAAATATTTTGCTCGAATAAATTCGGGCAATTCGCCTGGATCAAACACAGCTAGAAAAAGATAGAGAATTATTAGTGAGTGAGAGAAAAAGAGAGAGAGAGAGAAAGAAAACATACCATCTGGTGGTGTCTGGTAGTGGGAAAACTCTTGAAAGTAGTCTTCAATTTTCGACTTGCCCGCTCTCACCTTCTCTGCGAGCAAATCTTGCTTGTTGAGAAAGAGAATCACCGAGATTGTCCTCAGCCACCTGTGTCATCAAGAGAATAATTCAATTGGCTTTCAACTACACAGTGGTAATCAAGGTAATATGGCTAATTATAGGTAATCCAATACACACACATGTATATATATAGTCAACACATAGAAAGCTATATGAGATATCGATTTACAATTGTCGATCATGTTTTGATTTTGCGAATGTCTACCGTGATATATCGTCACTCACCTATTATTCCAGATACTTTTGAACAGATCTAGTGATTCACGTAACCTATTCTGGTTGGGATCTTCTCTGAGCACCATGTTGTAGCTGCTGCAAGCTGTTACGAAGATAATGGCAGTGACGTCGTTGAAACATTGAATCCACTTGCGCCGCTCATCACGCTGACCACCCACATCGAACATACTGTGTGTCAATGCAAAAGCACATGTTTACTACAGATACTAGCTGGATTCAAGGTAAGACAACTTACTGGAAGTTTACTTTTTCCACTTGAAACTTTGTCTCAAAAATACCAGATGTCAAAACACGACATCTAAGTATATCCTGTTCAGATGGCGTGTAATCGGGCATCTTCACAATGTGAACCCGATCTAAAAAACTGTTAGACAAAATCACGGTCATAAGTAAAGTTTGCCAAAAAAAGTGCAACAGAAAAACTGACTATTTTGCACAGTCGATCAGTTGGTACTCGTTGGATCGTTCGAAGGCAGCTTGAACGCCTCTGTCCTTCCATAGTATCTCGGTATGTTCATAGAATTCCTGTGAGAAGACAAATCGAAGGCAATAGCGAGAAGTGAGATGATGGGAGGCGATCGGGCGCGATGGACACTTACGGCTGGGTAGTCAAAATCGGGATTACTTGCAATGTCCTGTATGTAGTCCACCCTCCACTGGTTATCGGCATGCTCGAGTTGCACTGGTGGAACTAATGTGCTCATCGCACCAGTTATCGTCTGCAACACAAAACCGAATCGATTAAGCGGACCGCAAGTGAGGCAAAGGCATCGAGCCACAAGGCAAGCGCCGGTGCCTCTCTACTCCTCAGGACTTACCAGGATGGCATCTCGGATGTTTTTCTTGATATCTTCAATCTTCTGCCGTTTCTCCCTGTCACGATTCCGATCAAGTGTGTTAGATGTTGCATGTGATTGCCAAGTGCCACTGCGGTTGTGGTGAACGGTGGCCAACACACAAACACACAGAGTGCAGGGGGTAATACTTACTCTTCACTGAAGCCATTGACGTGCAATATTCTCATCTGCTTGACAATGGTGCTCTTGCCAGACTCACCGGCGCCTGTCAGGGATAAAGCATGTAAGCAGAGCGGATCGGGTGCACCAGCAGTGGCATTAGCACATACCTAGCAGCAGCAGCCGATGAGTGGCCCGGTAGATTTGTTTATCTTTTTGAATTTGCTTCTCGATCCTCTTGTTGGCCTCTTTTCGGCGTTTGTCTTCTTCGGCATCGTTTTTCGACCCTGAGCCACCAAAACAGCCCATTACATTCGCCAGAAGACTAGGTCGCCGATTCGCTTCTGAATCAGATTCCAGCTTGGTGGTTCCGACACAGGCCAAGTGACACAAATCGAGTGCTGAGAGAATGGTGACGGCTTTGTGTATGATACCGCTTGCCACAGCAAACAATGGTGGGGAGGGGTTGCAAAGATTAGGCTAGGGTCAGGAGTGGCAGCAAAAAGGCGACAGGTGGTGCTCTGGCCACCAGATGGACACTGAGCAAGAATCGTAATTACTTCTTGTTGCTATATCGTTTCAAAGTTGGATCCAAATCAAAGTCGATACGGCGAAACGAATGGCTAATCGCACACCTGTTGAGACAGAAATGGAGACAAAATAAACTTTAGTAGTGCTGTTCTAATGCAATAGCACTCGAGTTGAGTGAGAAGTATGCAGAATTTCAAATGTTTAATATTTGAGTGAGGTAGCGCGGTATACAACAATGCTTTGATTATCAACACAAGTCCCCCATAGTCTTCTAGCCCATGGCTCACTCTAATTGCAATAATAAGCACGTTAAAGCCACTCTGCCACGGTTTGCCTCAGGCCTGATGAGTCGTCGCAACAAGAGCACACTCGGAGTAATTTGGAAGAACGACAGAAGAGCTGTTAAGCTAGCCGAGTGACGATCGTCAACGACAACCAGGCACGCGGGCAAGTGACGACCAAACGGAGTAGTGAATGGGAGACACTAATCGCGGGCTCTTTCTCTTTGCACTCTCAAGAAGTGTCACAGATTAGTACCATGGGTAGGTGAGAAGTGTCTGGCGCGGGGCGGCGGCACTCTACCGGCATAGCGGCTATCACAATGCGATGTGATGGCGAGATGGAGTGCCTCAGCTCATTGAGTAGTCCAACACTTGGGAGAGCCGTGGCAATACGTGGTCAAACCGACGTGGATTACCCGGACTGTAGAACCCAAGATTTGTTGAAAGCAAAAAATGTGTCCAATTTGTGAGAGGCACAACAATAAAATGACCTATGAGGTCGGTCTCAGAGTGAGGATCATAAAGCAAGTACCGCGCGTGCGACGAACGCGACATGCGGAGATGAATGAAAAAATAAACATCGACACCGACCGACCAACCGGGACTCGCCTGGTGATCGCGGCTAGCATGACAACACAGAAACGAGATCACCGTGAACCCCCGTCGCAGAGAATGAACCTAAATCTCGTTCGAACCCAAACGATAGATTTGAGTCCAAATGACCAGAAAAGACGAGTCCAAATGACGGGACACAAAAATGCCTTTGCACCTCTACTAGTGAGCTCAAGCTTGCGCTAGTTGATCGCTCAGTGAAGCTGAATTGTGCCGATGTCACATCGAACACATTGCAAACACTTACACCGAACTGAGCAGACCAGAGCGACAACCACAAAGACATAACACAGTGAGCCGATTTGAACACAGACACACACCGGGCAACGACAACACAGATCTCCACCCAAACTCAACTCATCCCGTATGGTCCTAAATGATATTCGACTCCACTCGTCGTCAAGATGGATAATCCGGGTGTGAACTTGAATCGAGCAATGGGAGTTCCTCTCACCACTACCGTGTGTGTCGTCCCAATGGAAGTTTCCCTCTCGAAAATGTACACGGCAGCAGCAACAGCAGCAATGCTACTGCAGCTCATCGCGGCACCTGTGTGTGTGTGTGTGACTGAATGGTTAGCACAAGAAGACTCAATACGACCTTAAATCGAGCCTTTCCCGTACACTACTGGTGCTGGTGTCGCGATGCAATATCATTATTATTAGCTCCCAATAGCTATTAATAGAACTATTAACACTAAACACCGCTGCTGCTGTTGCTGGCAGTAGTGATGGCGATGCACCGCACCGCGCCACACACTCCTCTCCCTTGCAGAGACTCGACACTAAATAAATAGTGAGCGAGAGAGAGAGAGAGAGAGAGAGAGAGAGAGAGAGAGAGATAGAGAGAGAAAAGGAGAGTGGTGAGCCCAGGGTGAGAGTGAAGTAAGTGGTAGTGTGCAAGAAGAAGACTCTTGCCGGCAAAGCAGGCGATGAGTGTGTGTGTGTGGCGGCGGAAACCAAAATAAATAGATCCAGGCGCAAGGGAGCAAACGCGCGGCAGGTATGGCACAGTAAACTCTCTCTCTCTCTCTCACTCTGAGCGTCTGTTCAGAATCACGGACCCACCACTTCGGCATCGGTTCTCGATCGACAAGGGGCCGCGCCAGCTCGAGAACAGTGTTAAACTGTTGCAGGCAGAGCAAGCGAGCACGATCGCGATCGCTTATGCCCCAGAGGGTTCCATTAGAATGGCCGGACGCGCACGGCCACCCGACCAGTGTGGCCGTTCTGAGCCGTTTGCGTGAGTGCTTCTCTCTTCTCTCCCTCACTCGTCTTGATCGCAAAAGACCCAAGAGAGCCCAACCAAATGTGTCTCAAAGAGAGAGAGAGAGAGAGACTGGTGAGTGCGGCACCAGGGCGATACCTGCACGGGGAATTGGTTCTTTTTTTATTTTTAAATTTTTCTCGACCCGCACTGCTCAAGCTTATTGTGCGCTCCAATTTTAATTGCACTCACTCACTTTAGCGTCAACGACGATCGCTTTCAACGTAAAGAGAGAGAGAGAGAGCACGCACCCTGGTTGCGAGCAAGAACCGAGTGGGTTCCACACACTCACACGATGACAGTGACTGTGCCACCTCCTGCCAGACTCAGACACACACCAAGAGCCGGTGAAAGTGTAAGAGAGGACCAAGATTGTAATCGACATGTGAGTGAGTGAGAGAGAGAGAGAGAGAGAGAGAGAGAGAGAGAGAGAAAGTGTGTGTGTCAGTGTGGTGCACATGCAAAATATGCTGTGCGGTTCGCTGCTCCTCGAGCTGAAGACGCCAATGTCAGGCCATGACTGGGTCTAGTCGGCGTCGCCTGGCGCGCTAATCCAAACTGATGAACATTTCAGAAATGGGCCATTTCACGCGCGCGCACTCACCGAAGAGCACTCGGTAAAAGAAAGCAGGAGTGAACATAAGAGAAATGAGAACGGAAAAAAAGAGATACAAAAGAATTACAGCACAAAATGATTGCACCTTGAGGTTGGCAGCAAGAGTTGGGTTCCATTACGTTAGTGTCTGAGTGTGATCCAGCACCGAGAGTTTTTCGCACTACCTCTTGTAAAGCATCGTGCTTTTAGACCAAGAGGATGCGGTCATATACACCGAATTCAAACACGGACCCGAGAACATAAGCCGTCGATAGAATACTACTAACTGGCGGTGTTCTCCTTCTGACCGGACGACATGTCGTTGACTCGACCACCGACGAGAAGAGCGAATCATGTAGAACTAAATGGCTCATGCGTGAATCAATCCAAGTTGATTCGCTTGGAGGTAACACGGAGAGAAACAATGCGACACCGGTGGGTCACCCCAACCTGCCCAACCACCCGAACCACCACTAGCACACCACCACCACAACAACAACCCAGAAGACCTCGCACTGCAGACGACAGTCAGACAAGACTAGCAAAGCTAATTCGCTTGCATGTGTGCCTCTTCTCTATTATTAGCAACCAGCCAAACCAATGGGAGAATGGGGGACCTAAATTAGTGATTGGGTTGGTGGTAGCTGGAAATATTTAGCAAATGAAATAATCCCGCGTGGATATTTGTGGATCCACACGAGAATCAGAGAGAGAGAGAGAGCTCAATGTGCTGTGAGTATGCTTCAAGCTGTGCCATCAGCTCTGAGCCTGTGCCGCTCAGTGCACTTTTGTTTATATTGACACAGTGCTTTCTCTCTTTCACTTGGTTGAGATCTCAGAAGAATATGCAATTTTTCATGCACAAAAGCAGCATCCCTCGGTTCCTCTCTCTCTCACTCACATAGACCTGAATCAGCAGCGGCACTTCCACCTCGCGTCGGCGTTGCCGGCTCAGTTGAGCAATATTAAATTACGAGACAAGTGCAATGATTATGATGATTTAAGAATATTATTATTAGTCTTATTAATCAAGCATGTTTGCAAGGCGCAGAGAGAAAGAGAGAGAGAGAGGAGTGAGAGTGAAAGTCCAAATGTAACAGAAACCTACAGTGATCGACATCACACACACACTCCAAGTTTAGTTGAGCACATCAAATTCTTTACGCTAATCACAGACAAAAAGAAGTAAAATAGAACAAAAGTTGAGTGGTGTAGAGAAAGCGAATGGCACTACTAGAAACATCCAGGGCCATCACTCGTCTCTCCAGTGTGATGATCATTTATCACAACACACACACACACACACACACACTACAGAAAAAAGCCAATAAGAGAAGGTATGACAGAGAAATAGGAGCAATGTATGAGTATGACATTAGTGGTGTGGTCGAGTATAGAAGATTCAGTCCCAATAGATAGGAGCCAAACACACACAGAGAGAAATACATTGAATTCGAATATTTGAAAACATTAGTGGTCATGTCAAGCCATCACACTAAAATGTATAAAGAAAAGAAAAATAATCATCAATAAATATATATCGAGAAAAACTAAAAGCGGGATTATCGATGAGAGGTGAAAACATGAAAAGAAAAAGAAGTGTGTGCAGGAAAGATGCCCTACAGGATAAAACACTTTAAACTTTTTTTAAAATATAAAATTTTGAAAATAGCCAATTTTAGATTTATTGTAAAATTTATAATTTTCTTATCTTAGTCATTAAATAAAAGAACAAAAAACTTTTTAAAATGAAAAAAGCAAGTAGGAGTGTGTGATAGTGAAATCGAAATACAGTCATCTCGCGATAATTCAACAACAGTGATTTTTTAGAAAAAAATACCTAATATGTAATGATCAATTGTATTCATTAGTAATTAACCTTGTTCAATAAATCACATATTTTAAGTGATGAATTAAAAATGAATATTGAACAACTAATTGAAGTGATCAACAACGTGGTGGGATGATTAAAAAAACGGCATACACCCTGTGCTGTGCTTCCGACACTCTCATCAGGATTGGTCTAGAGAGTACAAAGGGTTGCATAAGAATTAAATCAAAAGAGACGGAAATGGGTTTAGATTTAAAGAGTAAGTCAAAGTGGCACTAGCGAGCGTGCCTGTGTGAATCTCGCCAGTCTGGCCGTGATCGCAATGTTGCACTTGCATCTCTCAAAACTTTAAATTAGCCTAAGTGAGAGACAAGGCACCGACATGAGAGGGAGAAAGTGAGAGAGAGAGAGAGAGAGAGAGAGAGACGAGCCTTGGATAGCTGTAGTGGTGGTCGAGAGGAGTTAAGTGGCACACAGTGGCCTGACTAATGGCTGCACGCGTACCACCACCCGAGCTTGGCCGAGTCAGTCCTCACAGGAATTGTGGCCAAAATCTAGTCAAAGGGAGTGAGAATCATGCTCTAGCAAAAGGGTTGCAAGGACTAGGATGCCGAGCGCAAGCGTATCATCATTAAACGAATCCGACAGGCGTTGCCAAAGACAAATCGAACTGACGAGTGGCTGACTGACTGCCAGGGCCAATTAGAAGATGTCAAGCAAACCACGGTGCAGAATGAGGTGTAAGTGTGTGTGCGTGTGAGGAATCACGGAAAGCCAGCACGCGCTTTCCACGTCACCATCTGCGACGGCCACCTTTTATTCAACTGCTAATTAGCAAAAATTCCACTCATTCACTGGTCGGTTGCGTTAAGTAATATCTCCCCTCAACGCATTCCACACACACACCTGGCGACGTCAAGCGAGTGCTAGTGTGGCAAGCAAGCGCAATGCTCGCACCGGAAAACATATCACGGTGGAATTTAACTGATTCGGCATGACCCCTGCTGATGACCTCGAGAGTGGTTGCTCCAAGCGCAACAGAGTGGCATTGCTCGAACAAGGGTTCTCATTGTGTGTCGATGGCAATCAGTGAGCTGAGTGGCGTGCTCGCGACGCCCAAGTGCCAACAAGTGCTTGGCTCAGCTCGCGCCTGGTTACCGTTGCAAGTGTGCATGCAGAATGGCGTTAGCACAATCGATCAAGATCAATGAGCGCTAAGTGAACCAGAGCAACAGCACTGTCTCGCACCCGGTGGCATCGGCCTGCAGGCACTAACAGATCTGACACTAGCTGTGGTGGTTTGGGTGCTCCACTAGGTGACGGTGTCTTGATGCCGGCAATAGCAATGTGGTGACATACCGACCGCTCTCTGCTTAGGTTACCAAGCTTGCAGCCGGCACCTAATATCACCAAGCAGCACCTTTGCCTTTCGACCGGAAGCCAACTGAACTAGGACAACTCAGCCCATTAAACCGATTGCCAGGGAACTCCGCGCACAGCTTACATGTTCAATTCGCTAACGTTGTTAAAACTTAAAACATGTTTTATATTCCTCTTAAGTTCTAGCAAACAAAGTTTTGCTTTTTTGTGGTAACACTTGAAAAAACACTAACCTGACGACCGCCTTTCTACGAATTGATTAATTGATGGCTTGATTGATTAAGTTCAGTGATGCGAGAATTGAGAAACTCGAGTAAGCAAGAAAAGGAAAGTGTATATGAGAGTTCATGATCACATCCTGTGAACATCACGCAGAAACCTGGCCGTGAGTAGACTTGAATTCAAAGACTAGTGCTAGTAAAACGAGAACTAGCTTAACTAGCAACAAGAGATAGAAAGAAAGAGAAACCCCGAAAAAAAGTAAACTGTAGCGTGTGGCTAAAAATAAACAAAAATGCTTGAAGGAGAGTACGATAAACAAGAGGACACCGAGCCAATCGACAGCATGCTCGTCAACAAGACTCGGTGTGGTAGATAGGTGAGGGTGGCGTGTGCCACTCACCGAATCCGATTGGGCGCGTGTGGCCCTCATAATCTAATCTTCAACCGACCGATTAGAAAACGACCCAAATCAGGCTACACCGAGCGATTTGGATTGGCAATGCATTCGCACACACACTCTACTATTTTCACATTTATATTTTTTTCTAATATATTATTTTATTCTTACTCTCTCACTCCTAGTAAGTTATGACCTCGAGTTGCAACTGAATCGGCAACAACCTGAGCCAGTGGTGATAGGGGACAACGACGGAAGCCTCTCGAGTGGAGAACCATCTGTATCACTGAGTAGACTCGCACTGCTTTGCATAACTGAATTAGTCCGAGAACACTACACTTGGTTGGTATGAGTAGACTCCTGGACGTGCTAGGGTGACCAGTGGACAAGCGAGCGCAACCACACATCACTTGATGCGATCCCATAGCGGTCGTCAATCACTTTCTGGTGCAAACCAAATTCGCCTAAAATTCCAACCAGCTAGGCGATCGGTGTGTCGCGATTAGAAAACACTCGTACAGAGAGAGAAAGAGACACTGCCTCGCGACCCACCCACCAAGCACCAGGCTGGTCGAGAAAGTGGAATCCTAGTGAAGGATGATGTCGCATGAGCCACATAGGCTTGCAACGTAACTTGGGAATACAACTGCCTAGACATGCGAGACGCGGCACTGCACTGAGATGTAAGACGATTCATCATCATCGAGCAGATGATGGGAAGTAGTGTGTGTTGAGTGAAGTATGGTGCCCAGTAACACGAGCCAAGTAGGCCAAACACGGTAGGTGATAATAAGTCATACTAACCACAGATGAACTGGTGAAACAACGAAGTGGGTGTGGTGAGTGACCCATTCGGGTGACAAGCGAGACCAGAGGGACGAGGGAATCACAATTGAGATGAATGAGGGACACGACTGACGTGGTGGAGCATCACAATCACATCATGGGTATGACTACACAATCTGATCAATCTGTAATTAGCTGAATTAATCGATCATGCGATCATTGGTTGGTGGGCTTGGAGGACAAACATTTGACCTTAAATGGTGAATTGGAAATCGAGGATGAGGTCGCTGGTTGATGTCACCCAATACTACATTGGTCGGTCATCAATGCAAGAACTGAGAGGACTGCAAGGGGAATCAAGTGAAAACACACAACACAGCGAGGACAAGGTGATCAGCCGACGACACTGGCCATTCTAATTGACAGATTCCGGGCAGATATGAGGAAAGGGAGGGAGAGAGAGAGACACGCGTGATCAGTGTCCGAGTGGTGGCTCGAGAAGTGCGTGGATGCACTGGTGTGGCAGTAGAGTAGGTTGGTGGTCGCCAAGGCTTCTGGTAGCTGAGAGACTAGTGCGGGCCAGGTGGCCAACAGTAGCCTCGAGCAGTGCGGAGGGCGCTGGTACGTGCTGCGGCGTGTATCAGTGTCCTCTCCGTCTCTCCGCACGGATCAGCAGCATCGCTGAGCGAGTGGCGGCAGCGGCGACGACCACGACCACTCGATCATCAACATCACCAACCACCACGACTCGACGTTATTATTACCATGCAGTAGTATTACTTCATCTCTAGCTTCGGCTCGCCTCGCGCTCGGTCTCGTCATTCAGGCTGGTCGGCTGGTGCCACTACACCTCGACCGCCACTCCAAAGAGGCGTGCCTGGTGTCACCATGTCACGAAAAGATTCCCAATTGAAACCAGTGGTAAATGCAAACCCCATTGGATTCAATGGAAATGTTTCGTCACAAGCTGGCACCAGACACGCCTCTTTGGAGTGTCTGTCGAAGTCTAGTGGGAATAGTGTAATGGTGATGCAGAGGCAACGGTGGGCATGGTGTTGGAGTTCTCCTCGCTCGGAGCGGGCTCGTCGCGCTCCCACTCGCTGTCCGTGCTCGGTTCGGCTCGAGCATACACATACACACACAACACACACACACAAACACACACACACAGTCACAGTGTGACACACCACTACCCGGCACCACCTGCCACTGCCGCGTGGTGGCACGAGCGGGGCGCGAGCCAAACGGGAGTCCCTTTACCGATTACCCAATCAATCTCTTTTGATTCATTTGCTTCTATTCTTTCCCATACTTATTCATTCATTTTCGAATTCAAATTTTTTAATTGATCTGAAAAATTGCTTGCGTTTTTAGCAATTTTTCCAACTGGTATTATGAACAGCAGCAGCACAATTTTGGTATTTCTCTTGGCTATACCAGCGAACGCGCCCGAACTGGGCTGCACGCCACTACCACGGCGACTACACCGACCCAGTCCGCCCAACCGGGGCCAGACTGATCGACACCTTCCCACCACACCAAACCGGGCTATTTCGGCGCCGGTGCGAAACCAGCCCGATCGCTATATACCCGAGGACAGGTTGCCCAAAGTGGGTTCACTGCAAGCTGGTGGTAGTCTGGGTACCGAGACTAGCCAATTCTAAAGCCTTGGGAATCTAAACCTTGACAACTAAACACCCCCGGGAAAAGATCCTTTTGTTGTGATGAGTCTAACTGGATAGTTGTGTCATATCGGTATTGCTTTCAATGGTTTGCAAAGGGTTGGCTTAAGCAATTGCTTTGACCAGTGAACTCAATTCGATTCAATTTCGCCTCGAAAAGCATGCTTCTCAATAGTGTGTATAGCTGTTGGCTTGTTGGTTGCTCTCGATCGCGCCATATTGATTTGCTCATCGGCCGTGTCGATAGCGGGCGGTTCCGGCGAGGAGCCACCAGCTGGCTCAAAGTTATTATATAGCAAGTTGTGGGATATACACTTCGATGGGCTTTCGAAAGAGGTGGCGCCCAGAAACAAAAATTGTGTAGTTTATATACTTTCGAGTGAATCAATTCAATTACCTCACTAATTACAACACTGGGTGACTGTGTTGGAGAGTCTGCCAGATCCGTGGCGTGACACATTGCACGCCGTGCGTGGCACCATTGCTCGATGCAACGCGCCCCTTAGCCGGGCGGTGAGCCACACCAAGTGCCATCCAGACGGACAGACAGAGAGAAAGAGAGAGAGAGAGAGAGAGAAAGTGGTGGTGGAAAGAGGCGGTGTCCACAAAGACTCGCGCCGGCAAACAGAACTGCTGCTGGTGAGTGTCTGTGGTGATCCATTCAGTTCCATCAGATCGTAGTAATAGTGAGACGATAAGGAGAGTGAGAGAGAGAAAGTGCTATCAGATCTCACATGTCGAGTAATCCGGGCAATCGAGGTGAGACCCACCACAACCACCAGCCAGCTATCAGCCAAGCAAAGCTTCTTATCTATCGATCAAGTATAGCATAAATAATTCCACAAATCCGAATCGATTCCTCTAGGTGGAGAAGTGGGGTGTAATGCGTTTACAATTGCTTTGATCGTGATGATGATTACAGACCACAACTTAAACATGAGAATCAAATATATAAACCTGTCACTTCAAATAGAAAAAAGTCCACCAAATAAAGTCACAGAGAGTGATAGTGTCACATGGTCCACCAATCACTTCGAGCACAAGCCATATTGTTACAAAGTAACCACCATGAGTCAATAGAAACAAATATCATCATCATATATAAAAGCAAAGTGAATAGAAAAATCACGTTGACTCTTTTTTCTACAATTGCGAACCACACATGGGCACTTTATGAGTACCCACAAAAGTGCGAAAACAACTTCCGGTGAGCTGCAGCGACGGATGCCAAACGTGAGAAAAGAAAGAAGTGCCACCACCAAAAAGCGTCACTCACGCACACACACAGCAAAATCAAGAGTGTGATATTCCCCATCTGGGATCAAGTTTACTCTCACACACTTTGACTAAAATCAAATATTTACAACACTTTTTTATAAATAGAAGAGAAAGAGAAATATATAAAATGATACAGACAAAAATTTGGATAGTGTGAGAAATATATCTTGTACAGTTTGGTCAAATCGACACATCAGGTGCTTTTACATGTAATGTAACTCTGCAAAAAATAGAAAAAAGCAATTTAGAGTATAAAATAATATAAAACGAATACTAAATAAAGTAAACTTACCTTATAATAATAATAATACAACACTATGATAAAGTACAAATATATAGTAGAGAAAATAAATCCAGGTGGGCTTTGGTCGGAATGGCCTAGAAATAACAAACAAACAAAAAAGAGAGAAATTGATCAAAACAATGCTATTGCAAAAAAAATAATAAATTTCCCCAATCTGAAAATAGAATCAGCTTTCTAAATTGAGATAATCAAAATTCAACATTTCATATGAAACACGGACTTAGAATGAAAATCATCATGCAAAATACTTCAACGCTCTACTCTTCCACAAATACACACCAGATATTGAAACTTACCATTTTATAATAATACGATGAATTCATGTTTTTAATAACAATAATAATATAAATAATCTGTAACAAACAAAAGAACATTAGCTCTATATTTTTGTAATCAATAAAATTATAGTTAATGCTGCTTTTTAAAGAATCAGTTTTCTATTGGGTATTATCAAGGTTATTCATCTGAAACACGGACATAGAATTGGAGATCATCAGACTAATTAGGAAATGCTACAAGCAAATAAGTGTTAATCATTACAGACTTACATGTACAAGTGAAACGGCATGTGGCCATTGTTGAAGCCTAAAAGGCATATTGAGTCCGCATGTCCTCGAGCTTTTTCGATACCTTATTCATTCAAGTAATAGCAAGATAAACGACAATGATTAGGTCAGGTTGAATCAATTAGACAATGATTATTGCAATTCAACTAATAGCAATTTTTCCACACTTAAAAGTACGCTTATACGAAAAGTACGTTAAAAAATTAAACGAAATTCAATAGTTCAATTTTTTTAAATACAAAAGTTTTGAAAAACTGACTTTGGATAATCGAAGCATCTAGTTCTTTTTTAAACTACATATCAGGTTTATATTTTAACTTAAAAAATATTTTTCAAAAACTTTTTTTAAAAAGGCAAAATAGAAGACATTAATTTCAATCATACCTTTTACTTTGTCTTTACAACAACGCACAAGTGTCAGGGAATACTGTAGTCAAAAATCAATTTGCGAATTCTTTGTTTGTTACCGTTACTTATAAAGCCCAAAAACAAATTGAACCCGATATTTTAGCTCTAAAATTTTAACATCAAGAAATAGCGTACTTTAAGTTGGAAAAAATACCTATTAGTGTTGCACTTACCACAGCGGGCACAATGTCCAATTCTTCGGCAATACTTCGCTGCTTGGCAGGCTCGAGCGAGTTGTATTGTTCACAGAGATCACCATCGATGACATGCTTAACCGGGTAGTACCACGACCGATAGGCCAGGTGGTCTCGTCCACAGAGTGGCGGATTCTCCGATCGCATATGCATCTCGAGATGTTGGAAAAAGTCAAGCTCTTCGCGAGAGGTGAAGGGCACGAGCACACCAACTGCACCCGAGATGGTAGTGTAGACCAGTGCTTCGGAGAATCCCGGGATCAAGGTAGCTTTGTTGAGCGAAAGCACCATGTCGCCGATGTAAAAGTTGCAAATAGTTTCCGTCTTCTGCGAGGCCCCACCCAGCCAGCCTCGGTCCCAGAGGGACTTGAGTCCGGTGGGATCGTCATCGACCTCATCGTTGATGTCGGCGGGCAATCGAATAATGGCTATGTTGCCAAACTTGTCCGCCGAGGCCAGTGTGTCATAGTCGATCGCGCAGGTGGCGGTCACGTGGCGAGGTGTCGAGTCGTCGGCAAACACAATCAATGCATTCTCGTTACGCCGGTATCGAACAAAGTAGTAACTCTCCGATACGTCCGACACGTAGATGCGATTACCCATCGTGTTTATGGTTACTATGAAATTTTGAATACTCTTATTCTCCGATTTCTTGAGTAACTTCTTCATGCCCAGGTCGTAAAGACGAAGAAGTCGACCCACGCCGACAATCACCTTGCCTTGAAATGGTGCAATCGCTCGTGGCACATCTTCCACCGCGGTCTTGTGCATCAGTGTCAAGTGTTCCATGTCAGCCTCAAATTTATAAGTATGTATCTCACAACCCTGGTGTTGTCGATCGAAGAGACGAAGTCGTTTGGCAACGCCAACCAACACATAACACCCATCGGGGTCGTTTTGAAAGCGACAAATGGCCAAACTTGTTGCCGCCTCGTCTTGTTCCAGTGAGAACTTGTGTAACGTTTGTCCATTGATCGCATTGAGCACTCGAACCTGTGAAGCCCAATAATCAGGTCCTGGCTTTGGAGATCCAAATACACTTTCGGGCAAGTCTTCGTTGAGAAAAGCAGCAGCCAGCTCGCGTACTTGTTTTCTTTCGGATGGATGCGCCGATTCGACCATTTCGGTGGCAATCTCTTGTTTGCGCATAATCTTGGCTCCCTGTGTGTATGCATTATGATCGGACTCGATCACCACAATGTAACCCGTTTCGGGATGAATCACAAACCGGCGCGGAGTGTAGTCGAGGTCTACCGAATGTTGATTAAACACATTTCCCAAGTTCTCCAAGGAAAGAATGCGTAGTGTATTGGCCGAGACAGCTACGATACCCTCCGGACACTGTTCCGAAGAGAAACCTGAAGCATATTCCAGTGGTTCGTACGAGAGTGGAGTGAGATGGAATCGGTTCTGGTGGTAGTAGCAGAGCCAACTTCGACTGGAAAGTGCCAGCAACGACTCCTTGCCCTGCATGCACACCTGAAATAGTTTGATTGGTCGACTTCCGAGATAGCGAGTTCGTGTGTCAGACAAATCACCGGTGTTCTCGTCCAACACAGTGCGCAGATGTACGCCATTCTGCAAGCCAACATTGAGGTATAGCTTGCCCGTAGATTCCTTCTCATTTGCCTTCATCAGACCCATCTGGACAATCGATAATGATTCGGGTCGCGCTGGTAAAGCTTGCATTGAGAGAGGAGATAAACATTCCTAAAGTAACCAAACAGTAGAATCAGTAAAACGAGATTAAGGTGAACAAAAAAGTTATACCTGAGGATCGAGTGAAATGATGCGAACTGTATTGTCAGTAAGACCAATAGCCAAGAAGCGTGATCTTTGCTCTCCGAGAGGTACGTCACCGAGAGCCATGCAAATCACCTCACAGTTCATATCTTTGCGTTCGGTGTACTCGTTGAGCTGGCCCGCCATGTCCATCTCGAAGTAGACAATCTCGCCACCACTGAGTGCAATCACCACTTGGTGTGAGTTGATGGCACACCGTACAATCTGCTTGCGTCCAGGTGCGCGCCACTCGTTGACTCGCTTGTCGGCTCGAATATGCCTAATGCCGTCGGGGTAAACTTGCACCAGAGCATCTTCGCCAATCTGGGCACAGTTGATGGTTTGTGTGTTGCCAAGGAAACCCGAGTCGGTGATCTCTTCCACAGTTTCGCCGATGGAAAGCACCAGAGTAGCGGTGACGAACGACACCACAATATAAGCATCAAATTTATCGTCTTGACGCCTCTTCACGGTCCACACTGCAAGTGGATTAGTGGGCAACTCGGACACAGCCATCTCAGACACCTCGAGACCGTGACGCAACACGCGGAAAGTAGATCTTGGCCCACGACCACAGGCCATCAACAACTGCGGTGTTTCCTCATTAGCTACATCAGCAATTTGGCAGTGCATTATTGGTGACATTGACTCAATCTCATCCACCAAAACCAAGTTCTTCAAATTGCGCGGTGTGAAAAAGAAAGTTTCGCCTTCGTTCAAAGGCATCGAGCTACTGTACTCGGGCTCGTTGTCATTGTCGCCGAGGTGAATGATTTGGTAGAGGTAGTGATTGCCAAACTCGGAAGCCACAAAAAGAAAGCCAGTTCTCAACACAGATAGACTGGTAGCTACAGGCACCGTGTCAAAGTACTTCATCTTAATCTCAGTGACAATATCATCGTCCACTTCAAGGGTTATCTTAAATATGTCACCTTGTTCGGTTTGGACCAGAAAGAAAAACATCGACTTAGTCTTGTGTGCAGCACTGCAAACAAAGATCATGCCGCGATCGGGATCGTCCAGATCATGGCGTCTTCTCGGAATTGGACACCGAATGTCGGGTTGGTCCCCAAAGTTCTTGTAGGTGATATAGTTCTCGGAGCAGATCAAAACTCCCGACGGTCCATCAGTACCACCAGGCACTGAGATGAGAAAATTGCCGTGCTCTTCGAGCGACTCACTGTACTTGCGTACAACGTGATTGAGTCCAAGATCGAGCTCGTAAAAGGTCAACTGTTGCTGTGTCTGTTGGGCGACATCGCCCGTTGGATCATTGTCTGCCTCTTCATAGTCCATCTCAAGACATGCAAACATCGGGTTTTCAAACCCAACATCAACGCCCACCGTGTGATACACAAAGGTACTCGATTTATGGGCTTCGAGAGGTGAAGAAATCGTCAGTCGCGCTGCTGCATCACGGTTTAGAATATATACTAACTTTTGCTTTTCAACCGCACTACACATTACTGCACGGCCCTTTGGATCAATGGCCAAAAACTGACCGGGCACAATGCGACGGCAGCCACTTTTGCCAAAAGTCTCTTGGTGCACCTATTTAAAATATCAAAGCAATTCTTAGTTAGTAAGCTTTAAAAATTTGAATGGCAATGTGACAAACCTTATCAAAGCAATTCTTGGTTGGAATATACTCAAGAATGACAATTCGTCCGGAATCCGAGCCAATAATGAGATAATCTTTAGAGCCACCAGTGAGTCGGAAAGCGATCATGGATCGAATGACACCGAAGATATCTACAGAAAGCAAGGTATGCACCTTTCCGGTGGTAGGATCAGGTCGCACCAACTCGAGCACTCGGCCCTTGGCCAGTGCAATCTCCTGTTGCTTGGTGCCCGCAAAGTTTCCATGCACGGCAAGCGAGATGTGCGTGGCACGTTGCAACGTCAAATTGTAGAGATGCATCTTGAGACAGTTTTGGTGTTGCTGGTGATGTGTGTGTCAAGATTTGTTCCAAAAAGAGAGATCAAACCAGCAAAAAAACCGGCGCGTGTGAGAAGCACGCCGGCTGAGCACAAAGCACAAGCAAGCACTACAAGCGTGCTCATCACACAGACTCCACACTCCACAATGGCGAGAAGTGCCTCTCCAACACTTCTTCCTCTCTCTCTCTCCCTCTCTCTTTCCTTTCGCATTTCTCTAAAAGCGGCAAAACTTGGTGCGCCATCTATCGAATTTATCAGTAAATGTTTCAATTTCATTAAAATACATATACTTAATTATATTTTGCTTAATACTTTATTAACCGTGTTAAGTCAAGATGATGTTTTTGAGAATATTACAGAAAATTTGTTTTATTTTCAAAATCTAAACATCTGTTTGTAAAAAACATTACTAAAATGTTGATTCTTTACCATAACAGATGATTTGAAACAACTATTTTGATCGACACACGAACAGACTGTCAAACCTGTGCCGGTGGAAATGGTTTCTTGTTTTGATGATTTGTTTTTATTTTTTTTCTAATGCCGGTTTTTGATCCGGAACATGGATGACTTGAAGCACATCCAGAATGAACACGATATTCTCAGCACGTTGGAACACTTGTCCGCGGAGGAGAAGACGATTGAGGAGGAGATTGGTGGCTTGCTGGGCACGGAGCCCGAACTGGAACAGTTAGTAAGCTCACTGGTGAAGCACATGTCCAACATCTCGTTGATTGAGTCCGACGCCGAACGACTCTCCAACCTGATGAGCTTCACCTCGAAGATGGCCGACAATGTGAGCTACAAGATCAAGTCGTTTGATTTGGTCAAGAATCGAGTGGCGAGCTGCTTGAAGCAGGTGGAGGATATCATCGATTTGCGCTCGTGCACCGAGGGCATTCAAAAGGCGTTGATGAGTGAGGACTACGAGGTGGCTGCCAGGCACATCTACCGATTCCTCTCGATGGATGAGTCCATGTTACGCAAGTCGGCCATGGAAGATAATGGGGGAGTGGATTTGCCCGACTCGTGCTCTCTCGAGCAATCCTTCGTGAAGCTACACGAGGCCGAACAAAAGCTCAAAACCATCGTGATGACTCGCTTCGACGAGGCAGCTCGCCAGCAAGATGCCGCCAGTGTAGAACGTTTCTTCAAGATTTTTCCACTGATCAACCAGCACCGAGAAGGTTTGGACAAGTTTTCCCACTACCTCTGGCAACAGATAATCCAAGAATTGGAAAGTAAGAAAACTATGGTGAATGCTCCCTCGCAAGGGGCACTGGTGCTTAGCAAGTTATCCCAACTTTTCGAGACAATCGCACAGAAGATTGACGTACACTACCCACTAATTGAGACTTATTATGGCCCGGGCAATCTACTTTACGTGGTAAAGGTACTACAAACAAACTGTGATCAACAGGCCAAGTCTACCATTTCTAACTTCAAAAATGACAAGAGCTTTACCGTGTTAGTGAACAGTGTTTCGAGGGCACTCAAGAGCACATCTAACGTGGTTACTAACAAGGTTGATCCGAAGACGGTGGACAAACATCTGGTTGATATGATGTATATCATTAATCGAAGTCAAACCTATCTTAACTTTATTTCGGGACGGTTGATAGCGGACATTGATGCCGCGAGCAACAACCAACAACTGGACCGATCGGATAGAAAGGAACATTCTCCACAACCTGAAGTAGACCGTAGTCAGGTGGATAGTTTGGTTCGTGATTGCACACTGACTCAGGTGATCCACGATCTCAACTCGATCTACGTATTGCTCGAAGAGTACTTTCTCAAAGAGTCTATTATGAAAGCTATTCAGCTTGATGTTGTCGATGTTGACCCCAAAAACATAGACTCAGCTATCACATCTAGTATGTTGGATGACATATTTTTCATAATCAAAAAGTGCTTGAAGCGTTCGGTATCGTGTGGTTCAATCAACGTGATTCTAGCAATGATCAACCACTGTGTAATGGTGCTCGAGACCATCTTCTACGAGGTGATTACCGAGCGGATCAAGTGTGGCTATCCAAACACACTATCTACATTGGATTTGGCCAATGCATACAATGCTCTTCAGGCGGGTCGGTATCTCCAGTCGTCGAGTGACGTGGAGAAGATGCGTGTTAGTTTCATTACCTCACTGAACAATCTGGACGTGGCCGGCGAGTACATCATCAAGCTGAGCGATACTGTCACCGAGGATGTCACCAGAAGTGGCATTCTACAGAAGAGCCAACAGGAACTGTTTGAGAGTTGTCTTTCCAACTTTAGCGCAATGGGAAACAAATTCCGTCTGCTCATTACCGCCGGCATGCAACAGTTGTTTGTATCAGTGTTCAAGTCGCCCGTGAAGATCATGATTGATGCCTTCACCTCTACTAGTCACATGCTTCGCAACGAGGATATCCTTGCCTACGAGGTTAACGATGGTCTTCGGTCTTTTATGCAATCTTTTATGGTCACACTGAGCTCGCTAATCAACTCTTTTCGCAAGCAACTCACTGAGAAAAATTTTAATATCCTAATCGGCGTTACTTCCGGCGAAATCTCCAATCGATTCTACAAGGCACTGTTTAAGTGTACTTTCAACAAGGTATATGAAAAGAGTTGAGATGTTTGTGTCTGTTTAATTTGATTACTAACTTATTTTGTCCTTGGATAATTTAGTTTGGTGGTTATCAATTGGACCGTGAAGTTCGTGCTCTGACCAACTATCTCAGCTCGGTATCCCCCAACTCTCTACGCGAGTACTTCTCCAAGCTCAAGTTTATCTGTGTGATCCTCACGCTGGAGAGTATTGAAGAGATCAATGAGTATCTTAACTCGGAGGGCAACTACACCGCACTGCGCATTAATCCCAACGAGCTACACCAACTTCTTCGGCTCTACACCGAACTTTCCCCACTTGACATTCGCAAGATTAAAATCTAAACTGTTAATTGTTAATTCAATCAGCAAAAGAATCAAAAGCAGTATTGTATAGAGTGGTTCGTTTTTTCCATATAATTGCAATGTTTCTACAAATTGTTTTATTTTGTTATTATTTATTATATATTTTTATATATTATAGTAATTTATTATTGCATTTATTGAGTGGTTTCAAATGTATTTGATTCTGAGTTAATTTTGCTTGATAATGACCGACGCAAGTCGATTGTCAAGTTGATACTCCACTCCATTCCACTTGAATCGACACGGCAGACGATTTTGATCAAGTACAAAGCAATTACCGATTTCCTGAGCCAAAGTGGATCGGATCAGTCCATAGCTCTCGTATCGTTCTTCGGCTTGATGGTAAATTCGTCCGCCGTGTTTCAACACACTGTCATCATCCTCATCTTCTGTATCACTATCCGCGCTTTTACCACTTTTCACTGATTCGGGTAACATATAAAGCGACTCGGGGATGAATGGATAGGTCAAATCAGAATAAGCGATAATCAAATTGAACTCATTCTTGGTGCCACCTGGTCTTGGAACAATGTGAGTAAATACAATTGGCATGTCATCGCACCGAATAAAGTTCCTCTCGATACCACACAAGGATATGTAGGGAAATTCATCTTGATACCTGCCAGTCCGGTTTGGTTTTAGATTTTTAAAGAAAAAATTTAAAAATTGTTTCTCTTTAAAGCACGAGGTAAAGTTCTTCATGCGAGAATCATCGAGGAACAACTGTTCAAAAAATTTTTAAAATATTAGAAATTGCAAATATTCTCGATAATAACCGACCATTCCATTGTGATCAATGTAATAAAAATATTCTCTAATCTTGGAACGGTCAGGATCGTTTTGACCTTGCTTGTATGTAGCCAAAGCGCGTAAACTTGTACCCGCTAAATGTGTCCGGTGATAAGGACACACTTGCAAGTAACTCCAAACTCGGTAGATCATTTGTAAGTCTTGTCTATAATCGTGTCCAAATTCCAACAACGTTTATGTTAAAAATTAATTGATTGATTTAGTTGAAAACAAATCATCAAAATATTTAAGAAGTGTAATGTTTTTGTTTTATTTTGCAAACTGTAAACAGTTGAGTACATCATCTGTGGATGGATGATTGTTTTGATTTGTTGTGTGGCAGATGTGCACACGTGCTTTACGTGACTAAATTGACAAGTTTCCTTCTGATTAGTTAGATTGGGTAATTACGTGAACCATGAGCTCAGAAAATGAAGAAGAAGATGAGTTTGAGATGGGCATGACACGGAGGTTGCCCGTGGCCACTTTCACCGAGTACGACCCAAATGTGCCACCCGTGAGTGGAGCGGATTATCTACGCCGAGTGCAACTTGAAACCATGAAAGAACCCGCCATCAAAGTAGCCTCTGATCTTGCCATCGACTTTAATGCATCAACACTAACTGATGAAGAAGGTGATTATATTTTAGATGAATTTATCAAGTCAAAATTTGCTTTGCCTAATGAGATTGTGTTAGATCTCATTGAATCATTTGAAAAGTTAAGATCCTACATGGCACATTTGAGAAACATACACCCCAACTTGTCGATGATGGTTCGAAGGTCTCGCAAGTGGTGGCGCGAGTTTTGTCTTGGTTCCAGCGAGGACCAGAAACTTAGCCTAACCGATGGGTATCAGGTAAAGAACAACTACCAAAGTAGGTTGCCAAACATGGCGGTGCTGTGTCGACTCAAACAGACCGACGTGTATCGACTTCTCGAGTATTACCACGATTGGATTCAGGAGGAGTTCACTCTTGAAAATGGAGTTTGGATCTATGCACTTTTGGGCGCGCTCGACCCGGTCCAATCGGGTGATACTTACAGTCTCCTACGGCAGATCTCACGGCTTTGCAGCCAGATCCGATCCCGATTCGAGCTCCATCTCACCGAGGAGAAGAGGGAAGAATCCGAGTACGATCGACTCTCATCACTGAATCTCATCATTCTCATCATTGGTCACTGTTTTGGCCAAAAAGATTTACTCGACTCCTTCTCACCCTGTATACCTTGATTCAATCTCGATCAAGGCAAGATCGAAGAAGGCGATCTATATCGATACACACACACTCACACTAAATTTAGCAACCCAACAAAACGCCAACGCAAAGTGACAAGTGGCATTGATCGACATTGAGTGACACCTCGAATACACACACCGATTTGTACAGTCCTCCACTGGCCAATTTGCCTATTGTCTGTCCTCTTGATCTCTCAACTCGCGCTTTGGAGCACCAGAGAGTCGGTCAACTCTCTCTCTCCCCCAAACTAACCTAACCGGCAGAGAGAGAGAGAGAGAGAGAGGAAAAAGCAAAAGGAGAATTGTTTTTCGTCTTGGTGTAGCTTCTCGTCGGTGCGTGGCGGTGTCACCACGCGGCAGGCGTCACATTCTCTCTCTCTCTCGTTTTCTCTATCTGTTTATCTCTCTCTCTTTCTTGAACTTTTCTCTTGAGCTATCTCTCACTTTCTCCCTTTTTATCTCTCTCTCTCTCTCTTTCTCTCTCTCAACTCGCCACTAGACGTACGTGTATGTGTGTATGTGACAGATATTAATCATCAGGTAGAATATTTCCAATTGTTGCCACTCGCCAGTGGCGACATGGTTTTATTAATTTGAAAATAATTTTCTATACACAAAAGACCATGTCTCTCTTTCTCTCTCTCTCACTCTCTGTGTGTCTTTGGTAGTGGGTCGAGTGGTGTGACATGTCACTTGTCTTCACTGAGTTTTGTATATGTGTGTTGAGTAGTTAAGTTGCAATAGTGGAAAGAAAGGACAAATCATCATCATCGTCAGATTAGTGACAGACACACAGAGAACATCCTATATAGGGGTGACATGACATCTCAAGCATTGATATTATTTCGGGTTCCTTTTAAGGATGACATTCATTGTCTCGCAAGAGTAAACAAACCACTCAAACCCAATTGAACCAGTTGTTCTCGCTTGACCTTATTGCATTTAGTTTACTGTGTAACATAGTGTGTATGCGCATTGATATTTTAAAATTACACGGAACAACCAAGCGTCATTTTTCGAGGAAAGATGCTTTTAATAGGTTCTAAAAAATATATATCCCACAATAGTTTGTTTTTTACAACTAAAAAATTTTATATTAAAATAAACGAGTACATAATAAAAAAAAGTTTTACTGGTTTGGATTAGGGACAAGTCGTGTCTTGACCTAACTTGATATTAAAAAATCCGCGCCCTTATATATATTTGATTTAATAAATTAGATAAAGTGTTATTGTGGTTTTGATTGTGTACAGGTACAACTATAGCATAACATTTAGCAAACATTTAGTTGCAAACTGCCTCCCCTCTCCCAAGTTCGTAGGTATCATTAAATTCAAACACAATTCAATTTATGTCCCACTTCACTCAAAGGTGCTAATTTAGTCAAATATCAGGTTTAAAAACTTGCAAATATGAAAAAAGGGGCTTGAAAAGAAATAATAAAATTTGTACAAAGTATTCAGAAATTCCGTTTAGTGTCGGCGACCGACCTCGGTCAATAAAGTGTGTTCCATATTGTCAACAACAACAGCAATTATTAACTTTATATACATTCCCCATATAATTGCTATACGTTTTATCAGCGAATCTCTACAAACTTTCTAATTGTAAAAATGTGAAAAATTACGGAAATTAGCAATTTAATCTCGAGTTTAATTTTCTGACTCAATCGAATAGTGGTCAATCTTGGACTTCCAGTGCCCTCATCGAGTCTATGGAGTTGATTTTATTGATTGATATATATGGACTTAATTAGCCTACACTTTATCCCAGAATACCTAGGCTTTCAATGTCACGCCTAGTGTGTGTGAGTGTGTGGTGAGAAGATGGGTGGTAGTAGGCAAAGAGCCGTGATCGAGACACTTAACACGAGCACTTTCGCGTACTTCACGTCACAGACTGGTGCTGATGATACCAACACAACACACCGGTCGCCATCAAGGCTCGCAGCCGGCTGCATGCTTCACTGATCACTGCTCTCCTCTCCTTAATCCTTTTGAGAGAGAAGAAAATGAGAGAGAGAGAAAACAAGGAGAGGGAAGAGAGAGAAGAAAACAAGGAGAGGGAAGAGAGAGAAGAAAACAAGGAGAGGGAAGAGAGAGAGAGAGAAAAGAGATGAAGTAAGATTAGGAGAAAGAAGTGAGAGAGAGAGACATAAAAGTGAATGAATAAGAGATAGAGATAAAAGAGATAAGTAAAGATAAAGTATTCTGTTCTCTCTCTCTCTCTCTCTCTCTCATCCACCCAAATAATTCTAAAATGACTTCTTTGAGTTTCAAATAATAATTATATACACCATTGCATTGTGTTGGCACGACACTCGCCATCCGTTGGTGTTGTTTGGTCCAAATGGTGCGCTCAATCGTCACCTCAATCGAGCGATCGTGTGACATTGGACTATTCAGTGCAGCATCAATACGCACAATAACGACACCCTTGGACCAATTACGAGCTTACTCTCTCTCTCTCTCTCTTCTCACTAACTCGTTCTCTCTTTCTTACTTACTATTTCTCTCTCTCTCTCCCTCCCTTTCAAAAACACAACACTAATGTGATTGAACACCCATAATAATGATAAAGCCTGAAGCTCAAAGTCAACTCGTCAGATGTCGCTAGAAGTCAATTAAATGTTTTTACTGTTAATCCATTGTGGTTTCATCATCACAATTTTCTTATCCCTTCTCTTTATTTTATTTAATCTCCTTATTTCTTTCTCACCTATGATTAATACACAAGGAACTAACTTTTTTGTGTAAATATTGTGTAACATTTTGGTCTCCTAATGCAATCACCACTCTCAAATTGGGTAATAATAATCGGTAAAACAAAAAACCAATAATAATAATAATAATACTAATAACAAGGAGGAAATCCAATGTGAGACACTTTGCTGCTATTGTTTTTTTTGCGCTGTTGTAGTAATTCACTAGACACACACTTCAGTGTACAGTGTACAGTAATAATGACGGCGGACAACACACACAGACACTCTTTGAGAGGAAAGAAAGAGAGTAAAAAGGGTAAAAAACAAATTAAGGAAAGACGACGAATTTCACTGGTATCATCTTCCAAGTTTTTTAAAATGTTTATTGATTGATATTGCGTGTTTCCATTGAAAAAAGGGGAGAGAAAGAGAAAGAATAGATTAGATATGATTTGAAATTAAACAATGAATGAATCATATATTGGTATATTAGGGAAAAGAGTGAGAGAGGGAGAAACTTATATTATCAAATCAAATTGATATCCCAATGAGTTTTATCGAAAAGTTTATGTGATGTGACTATGGTGATCCAATCAGATATGAGAGAGAGAGAGAGAAAGAGAGAGAGAGAGAGAGAGAGAGAGAGAGAGAGAGAGAGAGAGAGAGAGAGAGAGAGAGAGAGAGAGAGAGAGTGACAGAGAGAGAGAGAGAGAGAGAAGTGAGAGAGGTACCATGTGGGGTGTGTGTGTGTGATTCAACCAGGTGTGCAGTAATGCGCGTGGCTTCTTTCTATCAAGTCGTCTTTATCGAGTTCACTCACGTTTCACCAGGTAGATGAGTGAGTGAGGGGAGAGAGAGAGAGAGAGAGAAGAGAGGCAGACCTGGCCGAGACTCGTTCATGAGTTGACGGGGGGCAGAGTGCGATCGCGAGGGGAGCGGTGCGTGCGAGGCAAGCCTGGCAGGCAACTCACAAGCAAGCACAGACAAGCTCTCCCAACGAGCCTCGACACAACCACCACGACGAGCTCAGCTCTCTCGACGTCTGTCTGTTTTGTTTTGGTGGTGCAGTCTGCGCCTAAGCACTGTGATCCGATCCAATGTGAGTGTGTCTGTGTCGTAGTGGCACTCATCACCAGCACCACTCGTCCCAGCACCAGACCGAAGACACGAGGCACCACACACCACCGGTGTGCCAGTCACTCGACAGCACTAGTCAGGTTCGGTTGTTGCTTTCTCCTGGTTTCGCCAGTTTTGTTGTCGCTTCACTCTAACCAAATTTGGTTCCCTTGACAGTGTTTTTGGGTTTAATTGCCAAAAAACTGCCCATTTGGTGCACTGCCCGAAATACCTGTACATGAGTGGTCAGTGGGGTGGAGTGTGGTGTGTCGTCATCGGTGCAAATCGGCCGTGAGCCAGATCGCGCGGAACAGCAAGGCACTATCGGCACTGGATCGAGTTAGCGCATCTCCCCACGTTGCGAGGGGCAATTGTGCCGAGCCATCTCACCTACTGCAACTCGACTCGATTCACCTACTCCTTTGTTGCCTAATCACGATCGACCGACCTAGCATGTGATCTGGTGCAATGGTGACATCGAGTCTGCCTGTCACCATCATCACTACCAGCTGGCAATCCAAACTCCCCACTGATCTCGTCTCTTTTCAACTAATCTAGTTCAACGCAATTTTAAGAGATACTTTTTGCTATCTCCTTGTATATTGACTCGTTTTTATACTTGCACACATCGGTCAGGCTAATTGAACTTGAAATTCATCGGACGGTCGCTTCCTTGCCGGGGAGGATTTAATCCGCTCACTTGATCGACTGGTGGTTAGTGCTTCAGCTTGTTGCCAACTGCAGTGAGACTGACACAGGCACGCACGCACACGGCACGAGAAGATCAACCTCACAAGAGTGCCATCGACGCGATCACACTGGCAAACGCTAATACCTGTGATGTGATCTGTGAGCTCACTTTGTGTATGTGTATGTTTGGTGCTTTCAAGGATACATCTATTGCTGACATCACAACCACCAATCGATCGCTCTATCATTTTTCGTCCTGGTCTGTCAAGTGGACTTCACGCTGCCGCCAAGCCTCATTATCAATCTTTCGCGCTACTAGTCTACAAAAGCGATGCACTGATCTTCTGTGCCTGAATGGGTTAACTACAATCTTCATTCCAGCCTGAATCATCTCTCGCCGACGAGACCTAGGAGTGCGAGACCCACTGTTGCAAGATGCCTCCCTATTATGGCAGCAATCACAAACTCTGTAAGTGATTTCCCTCTTTCTTTTCCCCGAGTCACTGTTTTGTGTGAAGTTTGTTCATTTGTGAGTTGTGCACTTCTCTCAATGCTCGATGCTCTATTTTGGTTGGGCATTGTATACGTATCGGTGTGCACATTTGTGTGTGTGAGAAGGGAGAAAGAGAGTGGGTGAGTGACAGTGGCATCCATCGATCGGATTGAATTGCAAGTTGCGAGAGTCTTGGCTCACCTGCCTCGCTCACCCTGCCACTGTCCTCCGACCTTAGTTGTCATGATGGAGTGGAGTGGTCTAATTGAATTACTGCCCCACACAGCAATGATTTATCATGCCCGATTCCGATGGCGATGCCCGGCAGGATAGGACAAACGATCGCACGGCGCGCACTCGGCGGTCAATCGGGCTTGGTGAATGAATTGATGCCAGTTCTAATCACTGGGTGTATCGCGCCCTAGTGTGCCACTGCTGAGCCACCACTCTTTGTGTATCACGCCACCGATGAGGTTTGTGATTTAATCAATCAGTCGGGTGACTTGGTCGATCGAATAGTGATGTCGGTGGAAGATCAAGGTGCCACTGGAGAGCGGTTTGGTCGCAAAAAGTGACTCCGGTTATTTCACCCGGCCGACTCCATCTCGGAAGTGCTCGGTGGAGTGGTCCATTTGAGCAAACTTGTTTGTGCGGGTGTGTTATTGTTGGCACCAAGTCACTGATAATTGTCGTTGTCTTGACTGGTCATTGTCATTGGTGCCGCGCACCGGCGCTTCTCATCTAATGGCGCTTGCATTTTGTTAACCTCATTGCGGACAGTTGGTGGAAGTTGGAGTCGGCTTGCGACAACACTCTGGCCACCAATCTGGTGGGTTCGCCAACACAGGTGGTTGATCGAGGTCGGTCGGCTCTGATCAGTGATCACAACTGGTGCCGATTGACCTCTACTCTTCTACCAACTGGTTCGCGTCACCAGTCGATTGGCATATTCACACACGCGCGTTTTCACTCTCCAAAAGCATGTTTGATGATTAGTTCAAAGAGGCTTGTGTCTGCGTGTTTGTGTTTGTAATCGCGAGGTTAGTAGAGGATCGATCGGTGCCACTACCCGATCGATCTATCGTGCCGATCCATCCATCTTAGCTAGCTAGATGGATAGCTAATTTGACTAGCCGCACTAGGATTACATACCAACAAAAGTGCCCACCGAGTTCATTTATCGGATTTGGTCAGTTCAATTGGCCCCGGAGTCTCTTGTTGGGAGAGACACCACGCCAAACAGAGGCGGCAATTGAATCGATCGGGCACCACACCGCACACACCACGCCACAATGAGAACAAACTGTTGATTTAGCACAAAAGCGCTTTCCAAGCCACACACAAACTCTTTATCATCATCGCCCAGCCGTCCGCATCGAACGATGGCACACACATTTACCGTCTAAATATAGTCCCAGCTGGGACAGCACACCACACACACAATTTAAAACCTTTTAATTGGCGACGTTTTAGGTCGATGTAGTGTGTGTGTATTGTGAAGGCGATTCTGCAAAGAAATCTAAGTTTAAGTCAAGTCTTGTGGCAACTCGTGTTCTATGTCATTTGTGCGTTTGGCTCGGGCCAATCACTCGGAACGATTAAATTCTCGTTAATTCATCATTACGAGCAAGTGGCTCGTTTGTCGCGCAGGCACTGGCACACTGCAACAAGTGATGTCAACATACACACGCGCACAGCCAATTTGTTCGATCAATTGGGCTCTTCTCCCGTTCATATGTTTTCAACTTGAATGATGATGAGTGACGTGACATGTTTGATTCGAGTATGTCATTACTCGCGATGCCACTGAATGGTTTTGCATTGAACGCATCATTTTAGCGGTATCTACTTGCAATTTTATCCTTTTAACAACAACAAAAAATCAAAAATGACATTTGCAAGTCACAGCGTTGCAAATTGACGTCAACAATCAAACATATACAGTAGACTATGATGACTCAAGTCTTCTGGGTTAAATGAATCAAACAAGGCCAGAGTAAAATCTGAGAACTTCCTTCTCGTTCGGATTGTGCTTGTCTCTGTTTTTTAAGTAGTGAGATATAAAAGTTTGGGTTTCTCCATAGGTTTAGACCGGAACACTCATTAAGCTGAGGTGTAATTAGTTAGTCATGATTGAAATTCAAATTGATCCCACAGACCAGACATGTGTTTTGCATTTTTTCTTCTTTTACGTTTTTTTGTTACTTAGCTGCTCGTTAACTCTCACCACGTATCACAGATGATGATAGACGATCTTAGTATATCTTTCTTCTTTCTATATAAAATTAGAGTCAATCATTACTACACACTTGGAGTGTTGTGCACAACTATGTGGTTGGTTTGCCTGGTTGCACCAAGTGGGCCACTTATCCTTTCTCTTTCGCTATGTTGTTTTTTTTATGGGAAGATTGTCATATCTCTTCTCAACACCAGGAAAGATTACTTTCACATATATAATTCTCTCATATATGACAAATACACGATAATCTGTTTTGTGTCTCCACGAGGCAGACAATTGCTTCCGAAAGTTGTGATTTTTTTCGATTGATGATGGCATCGATTTCGTTCACTGCGTTTTTCTTGTCCCACTCTTCAACTTCTTTCTCTCTCTCTCTCTCTCTCTCTCTCTCTCTCTCTCTCTCCCTCTGCATGAACATACAATGAAATTTGCTACGCTACTTTACTCAGCTAAAGTTTTTTCATTTAAGCGATTACACTTAATAATCTATTCATAACCTGTTTATGATCGCATTAATTTGGACAAATCACTTTGTATAATACCTACAGACTGTTCACTGTGGACAGCAGAGTAATCCTTCTTTGAATAGAACTCGACACTTGGTACGCTTAACGATTATGACATTCCGGATCATCTTCACGCTTTCTCTCTCTCCCGTTGAGACACAAATACGACATCTTGTTAGGCACCTTGACAGAAATGTGTCTGTATGTGCTTTATTTGGGGTGGAAGTGGAGGACTTATGTTAAAAAAATGCTCTAACATAGCGCAACTTAAATCCGCGCAAAGCTTTATGACAAGATGGATTTATTTTGGTTTACAAACATTTGATTCACTATCTCTTCATATGGATCACATAATCTCTTGAGGATTTCACCGTGTTCGAGTTTAGATGCACATTTGGTAGAATATGTGACTCTTCTCAAACAAGTAGATTCCGAAGCAGTGATAGTGTGATTGTATTCATTGTTTCACTCTCTCCTACTCGTTTTCTCTGTTAGTGTCTTTGATAATAGTGTTGGTGGTGATGGTCTCACCGATTAGCATAGAGAAGAGATGGCGTGTGCCGATAGAGTGCAAGTGTGGTCTCGTGTGTGTTTGTGTGTGTTTGATTTCATTTTCATCATTTCATCATCCTCTAACCATCATCATGCTCATCATCCATCGTGTTGTTCCAAGCTTGGCCGCATGAGCATGCAATCTATTTATATAAAAACTATAGAAAGAGATATATTCGGGATGGTTTCAATTCACTGAGCATCACTATTATTAGCTGGTTAACGGTGCGCCACACAAATCAGTGGCCAATCGAATGGGAGCGGTCATCGAGGCGTTGCACGCATATTTGTGTGTGTGTGTGTGTGTGGGTATTCTGCTGCTGAACGCTTCTGGTTTTTTTTGCTTTGCACTTTCCATTTTATTTTAACTATCATCCGGCTTGATTGACCATTTTTCCCGACTGTTCCAATCTGAGTTTCTCCCCCCGGAAAAGACCACTATCACTAATCGGACACACAAGAACGCATTGTAGTGATCCCAATTGATTGGTCAATCAATGACTAATGACATCTGCATTGTAGATTAATTCAATTAGTGCCGCTTTGGCGGGAACCAATGGTGTGCTCCACACAATGGTTTGGTGGGTTCTAGACAAGCCCTCATTGCGATGCTTTTTTTACTATTACGAATACTACTTGGAAGCCGGGTCATTTTTTCCTTTTGCTATTTTTGCTTTTGATAGTCAAATTTGGACTTTCTCTCTCATATTCCCTCTTGTCTTTTTTCTGTTGTCGACTGTATCGTTCTAGTTGTGCAATTTTACGTTTCGATAGTCTCGATGATAGAGGTTGGTGGTGGTGGCGTCGGTGTTCTCAAGAACTACCGCCGCTGAGAGTAAATCACGTAATCCACGAGTACGCCCTCGAACGCGCACACCCTTGATGGTTCCATTTTGGTCTTGTCACCGAGATCATTACTGAAAGTGTCCGTGTGGCGGTGTGCGCGTGTGTTGTCTTGTGCCCACCGCCAAGCTACTTTTACACTAAGCAAAAAAAGGTGCTCCAATGATCTTCACTTGTGTGTGTGTCTGTCTACGTTGGTGGCTCGGTGTAAACGCGACAACGAGACGAGTGCGTTGGAGGTATTGCAGTATGGATGATGCGATCGTGGTGTATAGTTTGTGTCGTCCGGTGTCCTCCACCACTATTATTGTCTTCCTCAAACAAACCTTTCTCTCTTTCTCTTTGCATATTTTTCCCTTTTCTTTCTACCATTCTCCTTCTCTTTCTCTAACAAACCATTCTTCCTTTTTCTGTTTTAAGCAAACACTGGTGGTGTAGTACTTCTCTTAAGTTCAGTAAGGTACATATGGCGGTGGAGGAGTGCCAGGTTTGAGCCGCATCCAAGGTAGCTCGATTCTCTCTCTCTCTCTCTCTCTCTCTCTTCCTCTCTATCGGTGTGTCGGTGCGAGCCATCCCCTCTCGACACGCCGCACTCGGTTAGTCGATGTAGAGCGTGCACACCAGTCGACTAGCACTCACTCGTAGCCTAGCCGCGCATCGACTCACACCGATGATCGGCAATCGTGGTTGTCTCTTTCACTGCACTGTGAACGTTACCATCCCACCTGGGTGTTAGTGTCTCGATCGACTGGTCGTTCGAACCACTTATCTTCAATCTTCTCAAATGTTTCTTTCTTCTTCTTCTTCCCGGAACTGAACGGACTTGTCTCCATTCATCCATTAGCATCTGATTGTTTGCTATTGCACTGAGTTTGTGTGTGTGTGTGTGTATTTGGGTGTGTTAGCGTGAATGCCACCCCCAGCATGGCCTCTCTATCTACAGTGCCAAGTGGCACTCAAACGGGCACCAAGCCCAAGTGGAGTTCGTCAATCTTTGGACCCTACTCAAGTGATTCGAGGCCTGCCACCACTTCTGCTCCCACCAAACCTCCACCTCGTGATTATCTATCGAGCTATATGCGCTACAAACGAACCAATGATGCCAACAACAACAGTAGTAGTAGTAATAGTGTCACTGGTGGGAGCAGTTCCAAGAGTGGAATTATATCTTCTGCCTCGCCATCATCTTCATCGGTGAAGACTCGTCCTACTCGACGTAGGTTTCCAATGATTTTGTGCAATGTGGTTCCAAATGGTTGTCTCCAGTGGGAAATAGGCTTCCATTTAATCCTTGTGTGCTGTTGTTGTTGTTGTTTTGCACATACATGATCATTTGGTCATACGGCCAGCGGCTCTTTCACTCACTATCTCTCTCCCTCTTTCTATCACTTGGCCTAATGAGAAGCCCGCTCGCCATCACTTCAAACGATCATGCTTCTTTCATATTTTTGATTTCTTTCCTCCTTTTTTCTTCTGGTTTTGATTTTGCTTATTTATTCCCCAATTTTCATTTTCACATGGAGGATTTATATAAAAAGAAGGAGCGAATAAAGAGTAGGCCAATGTCGAGCTAGTCTCCGCTAAGCATCGGTCGTGATCTATCTGTCATCACGAGCGCGCCACTCCCTCTTTCTCTAACTTTCTCTATCTTTATCCCTCTCTCTCTCTCTCTCTCTCTCTCTCTCTCGGGACTATTGTGTCTGCTCTCTCTCCCTCTCTTAGTTCACTCTCGCTTGTGTGACTCTAAATTTAAACACTTGACCAAGTGTCTGGCTTGTGCCAAACGAGTGAGTGATTCCGAGTGTCATCATATCACGATCACGATGGCGAGCACATTCGCACCGTCGGTGTGTCACACACACACACTGGCTTGGTTTACATGCTGCCTCCGGAACTTTTACCGGCTTATCGGTCAATCGCCGACTCTGCGAAACCTCTCTGTTGCCCTCGATCTGGTTTTCTCACAACTAAACTCACACTCACACAAACACACTTTTGATTTGTTTTTTTGAGAAAGAGAGCGAAAAGACGTCCCAGCTTGTGTGTGCCCCTTTGCTTAATTTGCTTGATTTAATATAATGAAAACATTAGCCAACAAACGGGAGTATTTTGAGATGGTGGTGTCGCCTCGATGCGACCTGATTGTCAGTGGTGACCCGGAATCGAGACTACGAGGCGACTCTCTCTCTCTCTCTAACTCACTCACTCTCGCTCTCAGATGATTGATGAACTTGGCGGTGTCAACTTTCTGCCCACTAGTCTTGCTCACAGAATAACTTTGTTACTAAGGCCTGAAAGCCTAGTTTTGTCAAAGCTTGGCTTGCAATTCTTCCGTTATGGTGATGATAAAGATATATAAACTTGATTCATGACAGGCAATATGATTCTTAGAACTCGGAGAATAGTAGACAAATTAATTCAAGATGTTGCACTTTCACTTTATAATATTATTTATTACATTCTTATCAATTTGCATGTTTGACACCTGTCTGGGTGGAGTAGTTTTCACTTTTGTTTAAAGGAGAAGCAAGCTAGATCAACTTGATTCAAGATAGCTTATGTGTTTCAAGAAGATTATATATGGAAAAGAAAGAAAAATAAAGAAACAGACATTCATATGTTTATCGATGATTTATTGCTCTATACACAAACCAGAAGAAGCTATTAAAATAAGTTATTTTAGTAATTCATCTGTGTTTGTCAGTTTGGAGTGTGTGTGTGCGATTGTGTCAAGATTGGAATCTTGATTTTGATTTGAATCTCTTCTCTCTTCTATAACTGTCTGTGTGTTTACTTGAGTGATAGTAATTTTTAAAGCTCATAAAATAAAATAAAAAATCCTTAAGTTGTTTTATTTGAGTGAGTGATGAGGAAAGGATGATCATGTAGGATGAACTAAAGGAAGATGAAGAACTTGATCTAGGTTTTCAGGCTATTTTGGTGTTGGTTAATGTTTTTTTTCATTTTTATAGTATAAAATTATCTTTATGTATATATGTAAGATATATGATTACGATGATGTGAAACAGTTTTTATGCTTTATATATGCTATAACAACATCAATGTGCTGAATAATGAAGCTTGTGTGGGTTAATTAAGATTATCTGCGAACATATATGTGAAAAATGCCGTTTGGTGGGAGGAAGAGAGTGAGAGAAAGACAGAAGATAAATTTTGTTGAACTGTTGATTAGGTGTGATGAATTACGTCGAGGTGATGATCACTTGAATCGTGATTCGGATTATGAGAGATTGTTTTTATTAACTTTTATCTCTTTCTCTTGATTCGTGACTATAGAAAAATTCTAACTAGATTCATTGATCCATCCTAGGATGCTCGATTCGATATATCTCAACTTGAGATGTGCTTTTTTGTTTTGCTAAAAATACTTAGTTCTTATTTGAGTGTGTGTGTGTGGCACTTTTATGTTTCAATTGTTTTCTCCTTTGTCTTGTTTTCTATTTTATATTCATTAGCAAGTTTGATTCGAACCGTTCGACAGTTTGATGTGCGGTGATTGGGAGTAGAGGTGAGATTTTTGACAGAGAAAATATGTAATTTTAATTGTGATCTCTCTTTCTCTCTCTCTCTCTCTCTCTCGCACTCTCTTTATCTCTAGCTCATTTCTCCTGTTCCTTGTTGGTTTGTTAACCGTTTTTGACTTACGTTGAGAAGTACATTGCTATAGCCGCTGTTGCCTTCATTATCATCGTCGTCATCATTTTGGAAAATGCTCAGAACTCTCTGACTCTCACTGCTCTCTCTCTCTCTCTCTCTCTCTCTCTCTCTCTAGTTCTCTGTATGTGAGGCTAAATTTAACCCGCGGCAGGTCTGTCGGTCGTTTTGGTGCCTCGCGCTTGCTAAGCCAGTCATTACGAACGCACTCGAGTGGGACTCGCGTGGCTCTCGATGATGTTTCAATTGATTAACAGCCGACGCACCAGTCCTATGTCCGATGTCGGTCGCTCTCTAGTGGGCCATTTGACAAGCTCTCTCTCTCTCTCTCTCTCTCTCTCTCTCTCTTTCTCTCTCAACCACACTATCTCCGGCTGGTCTCCATCATCATCCTCATTGGAAGTGTCCAAACAGACCAATGAGTTTTAACTTGATTTATGCTTTCACCATTTTCTACTCGACACCTCGATGGTTACTAGGCTCTCCCGACACACACACACACACGTACACTATCGACAAAACCACTAATCCGATTGGGATAAAGTTGGCTTGTCACACACAAACACAAACCAAACTACTGGTGCCTCTCTTGTAACTCTTGCCGTTTGATTGCATGTTGATCCACATTTGACGCCGTGCCGACACTCACACGATGCGAAATAAGCACTTTTGCGTGATCTTACCCGGATTTGCACGAATTTGAATCAGTAATGCATCTCATTATCTGATTGGGTGACAGAGTGGTTGATAGTGCACTGGAAATAGTTATCTGAAATTGTATGGCACAACTTGGCATCAAGTGTCCGATACGTGCGGAGAGATGTCTCGAATCTCAATGGGCCGTGTCAATTGGTCTGATGGTGATTTCACGGAAGAAAGTGACATATCGCTCGGTGCATCTCGTCCGGCATCGTTGTAGCTCTTGGGATGTGCTTGTCTGTACAGTTGATGCTAGCACATCGATAGCACCCGATGTGCCGCCATCTCACCATCTCCGGTGTCGCACGGTGGTCGTGCTTTCTTGATGGCTCTCGCACTAGTCGCCACCATTAGGCAGTGCGTAATTCAGTTTGCAACGTCAATTCCCATGTTTAGTAGCCCTTTATGGTTGCAGGAAGTGTGCTATTACTAATGACCGTTCAGTGTGATTAGAGTCTGGCTCACGTTTGGTCCTGCTAGACTGTGGTTGCCCGGTGACTGGTACGGCCCTTGGCCACTGTCAAGGTTTTTCTCTATCATCTCCTTTCTCTCTCTTATCGTTTTATGACTCATATAATACAATTGTTCTCTGTTCGTCTCTATGCATGTCTCAATTCAGTGCAACGTAAATTGGAATCGTCTTGAGATTTTGCTCTCTTTGTCACTGTTAGAGTGATCTTACATATACAGATGAATGGCAAGCATTGTAATCCTAGTAGGTGATGGCAAACCTTGATTTTATTTGCATACACATGTGTAAGACTGCGTGTGACTGGTTCTCATGACCATTGCGTCACCCGATTGCACTCACACTAGAATGGCGATGTTCTTTGAGATGGCGTATCGCGTGAATTGCACGAATCACCCGGTAGTAGTGTAGAGTTGGCTTGCGAGATATCAGATTCATACTTTGGATGAGCATATGTTCTCTCTGTGTGTGTGTGCCGGTGTGTTGAAGTTATCGCACGGCGTGCATCGCACCGCTGACCTAGAGAGCACGGTCATGGTGGCACGCAATTGCTAACAATGCCAACTTGTAATCAGCATCATCATCACGATCATACTTACTAATTACAATTCTCCCATTTCTTTTTCAACAGATGAGTTTGTGGCACATGGCTCGGCTGTTACCTGTTTGGCCCTGGGCCAGAAGTCGGGCCGTGTCATGGTCACTGGTGGCGATGACGCCAAGATCAACCTCTGGGCCATTGGAAAACCCAATTGTATTATGGTAAGTTTGAAATCATGCGCTTTTCTCACTCTCTCTCTCTCTCTCTCTCTCTCTCTCTCTCTAACTCAAACTCTACTATGCTAACATTTTATGCTCTAGTTTATCAGAGAGATCAATCAATCATTAGAGATTAGGTTTATCTCTTATTAATTTGTATTATGCCCTCCTGGAAAAGCTGATTGACGATGCCTGAGGGTCGCGCGTTCCATTTCTACCTTGAGGTATGGTTTAAGTATTTTAGCTCTATATCCAAATGCCAGAATGGTGTTGCGAATTGATTTGAAGCTCGCCAAACTCGACCTGAACGATTTTTGATTTGCTATTTTTGCCCCCTCCTCTTCTGCCGTTCTGGACGGGAATCTCTTTTTGGTGGCGTCCGCGTCAAATGCGCCAATCGCGACCGACCGACTCGTTCGTTCGGCTCTGCTCTGCTCTTTGTCTCCTCGTCACTCGTTTTTGACGTAATTAGAGAACACAAGAAAAGAGGCTAATTTTAAATTCCTCACGAGACAGTGTTGTTTGTCGATGGTGATGTGGCGTGGCGGTAGCCTGGGTCACCTGGCCTCACTACCACAGCGCACGCGTGCTTGCTCTACCTCAAGCCAAACCACCAACTCTTTTTTTCTTCTATTTTAATCTGAAAAGTGAGCAATCCAAATGTTGGTGTGTTTAATTTTAGTAAGGATAGTTGGACATGCAAATTGGTGGCCACACAGAGGCAGAAATTCGCTGTTTTTCTGCTTGTTCCTCTGTCCTTCAACGTGCTGGCTTCTGTCTTGATGCAGTCTCTCTCTCTCTCTCTCTCTCTCTCTCTCTCTCTCTCAATATGGCCATACCTTGACTTTGTTTGCCTTTGATCGGCGGCTCATCGACGGGCTCACAGTGTGTGTGTAGGCGCTCTCAGGCTTTCCCTTTCGATACTCGCTAATTGCAAGATTGGAAGCGAACTCGCATACACACACACACACACTCGACTAGCTCGAGGTGTAGGCGTCGTTGCAATCGCACATTGGATCGTTCTTATCGCATTCCGCATCCTCACCGATGTGCCTTTGGTACTAATAATCATCGCCTCTGCTTGCCATTGACAGTCAATTACACGTGCGACTGGGAGAGAGCACTTCTTCTCATCTTACATAACACATCGATTGAACACGAGACATCAAACACTTGGTGGCACTTGCTCTCGGACCACTATTTTTGGTCATCCACTCGATTCCACCGAGTATTACCACCGCCACTGTGTCGAGTTTGATTAACTTTGACAACTTTGAGAGCGGGTTAGGGAGAAGACAGTTGTACGTGTGGTGTGTGTGACTTCGCAGCACTTGAGCGCCCCTTATATGGCGAGATATGTTTCAAAGCTCGTGGCGGTCACCGTGACGATTGTTGTGGTTCGAACTTGAAACGAACCACTTCACATTGCATTCCATTCCAACTTTGATTTCGATCTCATCGATTGATTGAAACTTGACTGGTCTACTTGGCCACACACACACAAATACACTATCCTTGTCCTCGATTGTGTCACACCGACAAGACACACTGTATGTGGGGAGTCAGAACTCATGAAAGTTTAATCAAGGCGCACATTCACATATATACACGCTCGATTATGATTATGCTCATATCTATACAATGAGTAGTGAAAGAGTAGATACTGCACCGGACACAAAAGAACTGACCTAGAGTGGCTCTCGCACGCACCAGAGTGGGATTCACTGTGGATCGACCAGTGATCACACAACCCATTCATTAGGCACGCCACCACACTGACAGTGACATATGCGTTGATTAACTTGAATCAAACGCCATCTATTGTGGCGCATCTAGTCTTGCACTTCACACAGATCAAATAATAATAGAATACAGTAATTCTGCGAGTGAGGTGTCCTCTTGGACGCACTTAAAACTAATCAAGTAATTGGCTTACTATAATGTTGACTAATTTGAGTTGACTTGGATTGTGAATAGAAAATTACCGCTTTGTTCACGGGTCATTTTGGTCAATTTTCTATTATTGCACTTGCTGTTGTACAATTTATTTTTGTTTTAATGTAGCTCAAACTTTGCCTTCGTGCTAGGTAATCTTTGTTGATTGTTGTGCGGTGATGTTTATTTACTGTGAAAAGTGTTCATTTTCGAGTCAGTCGAGTTGACAGATTATCACCGGTAATCGGTATCGTTTACTCACTCAGACACAATCATCACGTTTGTCTTCAAGTTTACCTTGTTCCTCGTTGGTGAAGTAAAGCTCAAGTGTGTCTTGTTAACTTTTCATCTATTTGAATGTGTTTTGATTGTCAGAATTGTTATTGTTTCTGAAAAAATCTCTTTGTGTGTGTGTGTATGTTTCTACTCTGCAACCGAGTGCCATCTTGACGAGTGCCGTTGGCACATGCACTCGTCGCGACCACTTGGATGGCCCTGAAGTAGCACACCGATGGGCATCCCTCGCTCTACTTCCTCACCCGTTTGTTGTGTGTGCGCAAACTGTGTGCGAATGACTTTTGCCAAGAGGTGAGACTATCGACTGGAAGGAATCGGACTCGGCCCAATTAGCGATGCATTGTCATTCACGATGACCGAGATTCACACACACACTCACTCACACACACACAGAGTACTCCTCGTGCTTACCATCATCATCGATCGATCGACCAATTGTTTGCACTTGGTTGGCTCATTCGGTTACCCACACAAGCACACAGCACCTCCTGTTTTGTTTGTGTTGTGAAATACCCGTCTCTCTCTCTCTCTCTCTCTCTCGCTGGTGCCATAATCGACAACAATTGGGCATTGAGACCACACCAAATGGCCCGGATCGTTGAACTCCCACAGGCACTCTTGATCATATTCACCTAGGAGATCTAGACAGAGATCCCACTTGTGACCTGCATTTTCCTTCTGGGGATCGATCTCACACAGTTTTGGATATTTTAAAAAATGTTCCAGCACGGAAGGCTTCATTTATCATTACACATTAGTGAGACTTCTAATTAAAGTGAGTTAGATATAGAGAAAGCGCCGTGTCGTCGAGTCATTCAAAATAATTGCAAAAGAAGAAGAATAATGGGGACACAATGAAATTGGGTTATTGCAGCGGTTAGAAAGTTACACTTTGCAGAAACGGGAGGAAATTTAAACAAAAGAATTTAAAAATAGTTTCATTTTTCCTTCAATTCTGACTTGACTCCATGGTAATAGAAGTCTTGACACGCTCAATACACCTCAAGAATAAGGAACTTTTCTACGTTCGATATCTTAGTCTTTTGGTGTTTGGTATGTAAGCACAAATTATCATAATTTTTTTATTGTTATTTTGTAAATAAAGATAAGAATTAACTGAATTCACTTGTTTAAATAATTCTTAATGTGTAACTAAATAATTAATGTTCGTTTTGGCATGCAATCGATCACACTCTTAAATGAGAACTTAACATGGGGAATATTTTTGTCATGGTGGAATTTTAATTTAGTTAGCATACTTTACAGGGAAAAGTTTAGAATAGTGTACCTTTTATTCCCCTCTTTTGATTCGACACTCGTCGTGTGTGTATAATAGACTTTATCCAATAAACGATCCACTTTGGTGACGAGAATTGCGGAAATGAAATCCGATCTCACTCCTCGTGCACGTAGTGCCATTTTCATCAATGATTAATGTTATATACTATTGGTCGGTCTAATTGTTTTTTCATTGTCGCCGTGTAGTCTTTGCTGCTTTTGTGCTGAGTGTCAATCGAATCAATAGGGAGAGAGAGAAAGCATATGCCGGCTTGGATTGTCATGGGTTTCCTGGTTCGCTGACTGACTAGTACTTTCTGGTATTGCCGGTTTTGGTTTGGTCGGTGTGTGTGTGTGTGTTGCCCAATCGATTCAAGACGCGTGCCTACTCGAGAGTCCACTACAATTCTTCGTGGCAATAACCTCTCACGTTTTCCTGGTGCCAGGTGTGTTCACGCACCCTCTTGGTTATTGTTTTATGTTTTCCCTCACGCCTCATCACTGTCACACACCGAACTTTGACTCTAATAGCCTCTCATAGACGAGGAAGTAAAGTATTTCTTTGTCTCTCCCTCTCTCTCTCTCTCTCTCTCTCTCTCTCTTTCTGGATGATTGTCGATACCCCTTTGGGGCACGACCATCTATTCGTCTGAGCGAGTCGATCGGCCGAAGCGAATCGAGTTAGAGAGTCATAGTCATCATTGCGGACACTTGTCACCGTGCGAGCTATTGTGCCACCTTGACTCCTCTGTCCGACTCCGACTTGGGCAAAGTTCATTACCCTCGGTGGTGAGCGGTTATTGCGCTCGGGTGCGGGTGCTAGCACTAGTAGTGCAAGTCACGCGTCGCCACCGTTTCGGTGTGTTGCCGGAATTCACCCACTGACTCGGTGACAAGGCGACCCCGGTGTCAATCAATTGTGCGCATGCTCGTCTTAACTTGGTCGATTAGTTGAACCATCTTGGTGTGTAATTGATTAATTAAGTTATTCAAGTGACCTTAGAGATAGCGTCGAATAAGCCATTTTTAGCATGCTTATTTCTCAACTTCTCATATTTTCCAACAATTTTTTTGCTATTTTAGATTTTATCATAATCAAAATTTATTTGTGTTTTTTCGTAGAGCTTAAATGGTCATCGGACCTCGATTGAGTGCGCCAAGTTCAACCACAATGAAGATATTGTTGGTGCTGGTTCCGCGTCCGGTGCCATCAAACTATGGGACCTGGAAGCAGCGAAACGTGAGTTATTGTGTGTCACTGTGTTGCATTTAAACTAACTGCTTGTTGATTGATTCGATCGATATAGTGATACAAACGCTCACTGGCCACAAGACCAACGTGCGATCTCTGGACTTTCACCCCTACGGCCACTTTCTGGCTTCAGGCTCTTTCGACACCAGTATTAAACTATGGGACTATCGCAAGAAAGGCTGCATATTCACTTACAAAGTAAGCACGTTGCCATTGTGATCACTACTGGAACTGATTGTCATTGTTTGTGTTGGCTCGCGCGTGCCAGGTGCACTCCAAAGATGTACACTGTCTCAAGCTCAGTCCTGACGGCCGTTGGCTTGCATCTGGCGGTAACGAAGGCTCTGTGATGGTAATGTTTCTGCACCTAAATGTGATGGTGTTCATCAATACTAAACGTGGTTACATTTCCAAATGTAGTTGTACGACATTGTTGCAGGCAAGATGCTTGCCGAGCTTAAAGGCCACTCCTCTGCGGTCACCGATGTGGTTTTTCATCCCAACGAGTTTCTTCTCGCCAGCTCTAGTTTGGAGGGCACTGTCAAGTTCTGGGATCTTGAGAGCTTTCTTCAAGTTTCGGCCACCACTTACCAGTCGGATGTGGGTGCCGTGCGCAAGATTGCCTTTCATCCGGAGGGCAAAGCTTTAATTGCCGCTGGAAAAGACGCGCTCAAGGTGTACGGCTGGGAACCTACCAGGGTCTACGACTCACTCTCAGTGGGATGGGGCCGTCTCAACGACATGTCTGTTCTGGACGAGCAGTTGATTGCGGGAACTTACTCGATGACTAACGTATCTGTTTACATGGTGGACATGAACTCAGTACAGCCATTTTCTTACTACAATTCGACCAAGTCGTACTCTCGGGACAATGTTTTAAGGCAAAGCACGCGAAGGAGTTTCAACTTTGATCAAACCAACAAGACGTGCAAGCAACTTGAGTATGACCCTTCACTCGAAATCAAATTAGTTGGTCTAACGAGTATGTACAATTTGTCTACTAGATCGTTAGAGTCAAACCGGACGGACGACATCGAGACTAACGGCTCGGACGGAGACGACTCGTTGGCCGAGATCTACAACGCCTGTGATTACAAGGAGATTTTTCAATCTCGCAGAGAACGTAATTGTGATGACCACTTGCTTCTTCTACCTCTTCCATTTCCACATTCTTTCACCCCCTTGACTCTTTCTAAATGCATGCTTCGCTTTTTTCTGTTGCTTATTTTGATATTAAGTTGTTTGATTTGCTTATCGTTTTCTTTATTGTTTGTTTGCCTTGCTCGTTGTTGTTGCTTCGTACTGGTAGTTACTCGAACCCCTCCTCTGCCAGACTCGAATTTGAGTTCCAACTCATCACCCAACGGTATGAGTTTTCTTGTTGCACCAACACTTTTCCCAATGCTAGCTTTTACTAACGTGTTTGATTTGTTGTAGATTATAACCAATTACGAAGTCTACCACCAGAAACGAACATTCCGCACAGCTATTCGATCTCGTCGTTGCTCAGTGCGCAACAGGGCAAAGGCAGCACACGCAACTTAACCACTGCTGGGTTGTCACCTTCAGTGCGTCATATCTCGGAGTCGCTCACCAACCTGAGTCTCAGTCACCGGAATAACAATCTGCCGAGCAGCACTTCATCAAACAGTCTTGCACTGTCCAACCTGGTGAACAATAACACCAACAGTAATAGTCTGAGTCCGGTGAAGGATTACAACTGTAACCAAGTGGCACAAACCAATGGATTGATGCACGCCACTTCTCTGTCCGAGCTACATCATACGAAGAATTCCAAAAGTGTGTCTAGTACGCCGGGCACTACACTGCCAAGCTTGGTGCCCACTACTACCAGACATGTACCCTCAAGCAATTCGCTGTACTCCTCGTCGCACAGTTCCAACTCGAGTTCAAGTAATTACTCGAAGCCACCTTCGAGCAGTAGTTCGATGTCGAGTAGCATCAATGGACACCTGCCCACGCCGAACAAGATCACCAGCGTGGTGCGTCCCGTGATCAGTGATAAGCCAAAGCCGATGCCTGCCTTGGTGGCTCCCACCGCGCCCAACACACACGCACCCACACTACCCCATCCGGAGTCCAGTATCATCATTCCTGAAACGCGTGACCACGCGGCAGGCCTTGACTTTAACGACTTCCTCCCGAAGCACATTCAACAGTTTGGCTACGACCACCAGCCATTTGTGTCGGAGATCGAGACGATAAGCACTATTGTGAAAGGCCACAAGGCTGCCAAAGCGGGTCTTGATTATCGACGCAAGCAGGTGCAGATTGTGCTCGCCATGTGGAGCACTAAGGACTCGAAAACCGCGCTTGAGTATGCCATCAACCTTGATGAGAAGTCGATCATCATCGACATTCTTAACGTGATGATCTGGAAGCCGTATGTTATCATAAATAACTTAATGCTATTTCAATTCTAATATACTTTAAACACTTGCAGAACTACCTGGAATCTTGACATCAGTCTTATTCTTTTGCCCTGCATTCTCGAACTCCTTCAGAGCAAATACGAAAGGTTAGTATTGGTGACATCCGACAGATGGCGTGCAAGAGTGTTAAATTTGATTTTATGATTTGAGGTCATCAGTAAGCGAAAAGAAAAATGGTAAACCAATATTTTTTCTTAAATATTGTTTACAAAATGCGATTTTTATAATTACATTCAGGTGTTTAATTTTAGTAAAATGTGCAAGCAAATAATTGAAGTGTACAGCGATGTAGTTTGCAAAGTATCAAGCAAAAAAGTCACGCCTTTAGATCAAGTGGAAATGTAAGCAAGTCTTGGTGTGACGCGCGGTTGAAATATAAATTACTTGGATTTGTCAGCAAACATTTCTGCTCGATTAGCTCACCAAGTAATGTTTGATTTTCTTAGTGTGTCTCTGCTCGATTGGCTGAGCTTGACTCGAGGCGCGATTTACCTTTGTGCGTGCTTAATTGCACGTGTGCTTTGTGCAAGTTGCCTTAGTGGTGGTGTTCTCCGTGGACTATTGTCGCTGCTCACTGTCTCGGTCTCATTCTAGCTTTGCCGAGACCATCTTTCACCTAGCTTTGCGCCAATTGAGTTCTACGGTTAGACCCATTGTCCGTGGTAGCGTTTCTGGGCTCACACCGACCGACCTCTGGTCCCACTTGACACCTTAACGTGCGTCCTTTTTCGGCCTCGATAATGTTTGCCATTGATTGTTCATCACTCCCGAAGCAGCAGCCATTTGCCTCTCTAATGAATTATTATATGAGAGACTTGATAGGCCGGGTGGGCACTCGTCCGCCTCTGTTGTTGCTCTTTTGACTTTGCTTTCTACCTTCCCGCACTGGTCCCAGGTCTCAATTGAGATGTTATGTCAGCGTTTAGTGTTTGCGCCAGCTCGTCACCCGCCAGTGTTTCTTTGTGCCGTCTAGGTCCTTTCCAAGCCGGGTCAAGGGTCACGCCAGCCGGATCTTCTGTCGGCGGCCACTGAGTGACACTGGGGCCGGTGCGTCAGTTGCAAAGTCCCGCTCGGTGATCTAATCAACATGATAATGCGTCATTGGCCATTACCTCTTTTGTCCTCGGGCCGATCACTTTTCACTACTGGCCATCAGGCTTCTCTTTTTTTCGCTGATATACCTCGAACTTCATGGATTTCCTGTGTGTGTCTGTCTGTCTGTCGGGCAGGTCCCAGCGGGCCAACTAATGCACTAGGCAGACAAATGGCCTGATCGTGCCAGTCGAACCGGCAAGGGGACTTTGATTTAGCCACGTCCCCGGTGGCGCCATCGTCTCTCACCTGTCTACCTCAACTCACTCGTGTGCCACCGTTTCTATCGTTGAGAACGCCAGAGTCAGATTAGAATGAAGAGAGAGAGAGAGAGAGAGAGAGAGAGAGAGAAAGTGCCCAGCGAATCGCGTCAGTAGGTGAATCTTATGCCTACTAGACAAGGTCTCAAGTCGAGCAGTCTTATGCATTATTTATCTCAATCGGGAGCGATCCTTCGTTCCACTTGGCCAGGTAGAGTGTGTTCGCGAGTCCTCTAATCTGCTTTGTTTGTTTTCTGTTTGTTGTTGTTGTCGGTGTCAAGTCACATCGAGCTAGGACTCCTCGCAACGCTCAGCGCTAATCTTCTCAGGCCAGAAAGAGAGACAGAAGCACCGGGTAGGCCTAATCCAAAGACAGACCTCTAGGCCTATTGTTCCGCTCTGGCACTGTCCCTATTCATCGCTGGCGCGAGCATATCTGGCAGCGATTAATGCGATTCGCTCGGGTCGCTCGCTTTGCAATGGTGGCTTATCTCTTGGGCACCAGACCTAAACAGTAGCCCTCGATGGCTGGCAACTGGCCTACCACCACCACCCGACACCGACAAAGCCCATTGTGTGTCACACTGGCCAACAGTTGCGTAAAGTGATCGAGAGCACACCGTTTTCCAAGATGTGCCCGCTTCACCTCATCTCAACACACACACTACGTGTTTGTTTGTGCTGCACCCCACTCCACGCTTAGATTTCAATGTTCTCACTTTTAAATACTCTTAAAAAGCAGCACTAAGGTTGTGTCGGCCAAGGCGAAGGATTTGTTTGCTCTTTTTCACACACACACAGTCGCGCTCATTCATTCCAAGTGGCCCAAAAGTACCTGTCACGAACCACTGGAGATGTCAAGCGACGGCACTCAACGTCATTATAATTGTCTCACCCTCGACGCTTTTTTAGATTTCATTCTTTCTTTTCAATTCGTTTCAATTGTAATAATTTATTTATATACAAGTCATCAGAAAACGAGAAAGTAGGAAAGCGATAAAGAGGTTTCACATTTTTCCAGAAAAATGATTATACTGGATTGTCGAAGAATTGAGAATTCCAATTCCAATTGGCACTCACACAATGGCTAATCATTTAAGAATTGTGGTGCCACCTGGTCGGATGAGATGCGGAATGCGCCTAGTGCACGGCTGGCACCAGCTGGCACACCTCGCTATGCTACCGTGACAAATGAACGGTCCGAGCATGGACGGCATTCCACACTCACGGATGCTTTGAATGCTCTCTCTCGCTCTTTCTCACTGTGTGTGTTTATTTAATTAAATTGTCTCGTTGTGCTTTATTATAGCGAGAGGACAAACTAGGACTGGCGAGTGAAGCTTGTCACTTGGTTTCGGTGCTAGGGTCTGTATGATTTAGTAGTGTTTCGGTGGAGACCCCCCTGGCAGCCAGTCACAAACAAGTCGACAATGCACGCCCAGCACACAGTGGCCTTTCATTTTGATTTTATAATAATTTTTTAGATTTGGTCCTCGCCACTCGATTTGTCATCCCTCGACTGTCAATATGGTCTCTAAATATTGTGATTCGATGTTGTTTGGATGGCTGACTGGTGGTGCCAGTTGACTTGACTTGGGTGGCGGACTGCTGCCAGTGTGACTGGCCAAGAGGGGAGGTAGAGCGCGAGGCCCATTGTGTTTGTGCAAAATGGTGACAATTACCATCAAGTGAGTTGTGATCAATTCGATCATCCATTCAGAGCCTCTGTACGCCGCGACCCACTGACTGAGTGACGCGCGCCACCAGCTCCAGGTGGTGTGTCGCTCCAGCCGTGCCCCTAATAAAGACATTGCCTCCGCGGCGGGTCCCGACTCGCCACCTTATTGTACACTCTAATTGGCTTGCTTGCTTGTGCTCTGTGTACCATCCACCGATTGGCTTCGACTCGATTTAATTGGCTTTCGTTTCATAGTTACATGTCGGTGGGATGCAGTGCGCTGAGTATGATCCTCAAAACCTTCGCGCCCACCATCAAGAACAACATCTCGGCGCCACCGGGCATTGGAGTAGATATTTCCCGTGAAGAGAGGTTTGTGGGCACATTGGCCATATCGATTGTCGGTAATTATCACTCAATAATGGCAATCTTTCCCCGCTAAACAGGTATAACAAATGTATGAAGTGCTACAACCATCTCCTCTCGGCGCGAGCGTTTGTACTCAAACGGCAAACACTGCAAGGCAAGATCGGACGATCCTTTCGCGAGCTCTCGATCCTCATGCAGAACCTCGAGTAGAGATGTTGCTTCTCTTAATACTCGTTACCCAACTTGTCGATCTCGAACCACTTTGCCCATCATTTGTTCATAGCAATTTTGTAAATGTAACCACCTTTCTGCAAACTGGCACCACGCAGTCTCCACCACTCATCATTGTGAATCTAATCTGAACTACATTCGCTTTCATTCATATTGTGATAACTCTTCTCTTTCATTTTTCATCTATTAACCATTGATTTAACTCGACATGACTGGTATATACTTTTATGCATTTGCTTGTCAAATTGTAACTAGAGCTCTTATTTGTGTGTATCTTTTTTTACAATTCACAACAAATTATTCTGATAACAATCCCACTTGTGCCATTCACATTTATTCCCAGATTTTACCTATTTTAGAGTTTACACAAATCTTTGATTTCTACCCTTTCTCTTTTCAAGGCTGTCTTGCCCAACTGCCAACTGGAACTTATACACCGTTTTTTCTAATTTATTATTTTTATTACTATTTGTGAACACTTCTCTGTATTTAAAATGTTCTTCTATGTATTATATTTTCTTCTAAGTTGTCTCTCTCTTGCATGTGTCTACTTTTTGTTCAAAAATAAACTGATCACTGACCACGTGCACTGGTGGGGTTTCAATTGTTGTTGGAGCCCCGTCTTATTGTGCCACCGTGGGCCAATTGCACAACTCACAGTTCGGGGTGACAATCTATGACAATTATGGGTGGCTCTTGCTCAATCTGGGCCACTCTCTCTGCGCTAATCATATACCTTGATTTGATTTATCGATTGGTCAGACCAAGCTCAAACTTATTACCTGTCTCGCACCCACTGTGTTTGCTTAGTAACATCTTGGACCTAGACCGTGAAGTAGTTGAGCAAATTAAGTTATTTGTGGAATTTGCTCTGTCCTTACCTAAAAGTAGCAAGTTTGGCTTTGTGGTGTGTGATTGATTTAATGTTATGACTGTGGAGTGTAGAGTTTTGCTACCTGTCTTCTCTCTCTCTCTTCTCTTTTCGTGTGTTTCGTTTTGTCCTCAATTTGTCGTCTTGGTCACCCACTATGACTTTTGACCTTTCCCTTTTTGATCACATATGAATAATAATAATAATAACAATAACTTAGACTTAAAGGGAGGGCGAGGAAATTACAATAAAGTTCGGGATTAGAGCAAAAATGCTAAGCAGCTCTGATTTTCTTTATTATTTTATTCAAGCTTAATCTAGACTGATTGGATTGAATCCTGTGCACGTACCGAGCTCACATTGAGGGTTGCTTTAAGATGAACACAAACTGAGTGAAACTGTAGTTCTATTTAGTCATTACGGAAAAAGATGAGCTAGTTCACTTTGAACTGTAATAAATTGAAAGTTTCAAATGCTTAAGGCAAGGAGTGATGAGTCGACTACTGCAGGTCTTCTTGGTTACACAGAATTATTCCTCGTGCAGAGTAGTGGTCGGAAACAATCACCACTTGTTATACTTTCAAAGAGTTAAAGGAAAATTTCTTTATGGTCGGTTTGTGTTCATGAAACGATGCTACTAGAAAATAAAGCTGCCCTTTGTTCCACCAATGAACATGCATGAGCATGCACTCAGCAGCTAGTGAGCCCTAGGGGTGAAGATAAAAGTAGTACCACTTGACATCATCCACCAGCTTTTTATGTAGGTTGGCGCTTTATAAAGCATTCTGAATTCAGTCATAGACTCTTTGCTCAGATCATCAAAGCTTAAAAGCAAATGTTCAATTTAGTTTTCGTGGTCTAATAGCTATTGCAGTGCAAATCTCTAGTAGTAAGTAAATCGATGTCTAATTCTAGCTATGTTAGTACGTGCATCAGGTAAAGTGACACGTTGTGCCTGAGTGAGCACTAATAATGAGACTCAATGATCGAGTGCCCTGTAGGTAGTAGTTGCGTGTTATGGTTAGACACAAGCAGTGCAAATATTTGCCACCAATATGTCCAAACATTGTGTCTGGCGATGTCACGCCTCTGGTGGGGACCACCCCATTGTCCACTGTCCACCTTGACCTCCCCCACCACACCCCAATGGATTGAATCGCAATCCATGCCCGAGTCAATTGTGAACCAATATCGAAAAGTTGGGTATTGTTCTTCACCTAACTGCCAACTGTCGCGCTAGTTGACTTGACTGGAGCACCAACCACCACAGTACCGGTGGCCGTGACAAATGAAGAGCAGACTTCCAAGTCGTTCGCTCAATGGCAGTGTGTGTGAGTGCGATCATAATCGTTTAGAGCAGCTTTTGATTTGTTAATTTATCTCAATTTAACAGCTTAACTAGCTTATTTAAATCGGCTCAATCGGAGCTAGGGACCGGGAGAGGGCAATGCGAGACCATTGTAATCGACACTGCCACTGGGCCAGAGTGTGTTCCAACTGACACTGCTTTTCTCGGGGCCTGGTTATGCCCGCTTTCTCTCCCTCTCTTACTCTTGCTGCCAATAAGAAAGTTATAAATTATCGCATTGGTGAGCGAGCACAATACGTTTCGTTCGTAGTGCTTTGGCGAGTTTTTGACTTTGACAAATTGGCCATCGAAGCACCACTGCATTGCGCGTTGGTCATTTTGCAGGATCGCCGATGCCGGACCTGGTTGGCAATCGCTGACTACTCCCACTAATCCCGAAGTTCCTTGCTGATTGTTCACTTCTCATTGTCTTGTGCGATTGATTCCGATGGATGCCATCACCGTGATGGTTTGGTCGTCTGGTCGATTGTTTTCCCACAGAACAGTGACCACTGGCTCGGCGGGCCAATTGGTCATTGCGTGGCGGCACACTCGCCCAAGACTTACTTCAAGACAGTGCGGCTCGCGGTCCAATTGGCCTCTTTGGTGAGATGACAAAATAATGACTCGACGACCGAGCGCCTCATGATTACCAAGCCGTTTCTGCTCGTCTCTCGCACTATCTCGCTTTCAATTCTGCCGGCTAGTCTTCTGCTTGAACTTAAATTGAGATGTCATTGGGATGTAGTGTGATCACTTCATCATCTCACTGGCGCTTCCCTTTGTCACGTTGACTTGTCTCGTGCTCGATGTCCATTCTTAGCTTTGATTCACTCGCTTACCGGTGCCATGTGCGCGCCGCCGGTAATTGGTCCAATCGGGTGGCTTGCAGAGGTCAATCGAGACGATCGATCGCACACTAATGGGACCAAGCCGACCCGGCAGTGGCGCCTTCCAGTGCGATCGATGTCGGTCGTTCGGCTCTGCTCGGTGAATGGACAGTGGCCAGCAGTGACCCTCACAGCTCGATCGCGATCTGTCTTCATTCATCATCATTGCGTTGGCTCGTCTCGCTCGCGTTTTCAACGGCTGCTCACTGCCTTGCTCAATTTCATTCATGCAGAGGCTAACTAGGCTCTCTTTCTCTCTCCCTCTCTTTCTGTGTTTATGTTGTACTTGGTGGTGTTGTGTTTAAATTGAATAAATAAGAAACGGTACAACGGCAGAGACAAAACAAAAAAAACAAGCTACCGATCACAATAATAATGATCAAGTTAACTAATTCTACCCAAGTCACAAGCTGACTGACTAGCCGAGTCGAAGTTGGACCAATTTGTCTTCTTTGGCCGTGCTCGGTGAGCGTTGTCGCGAGTTGGCAATAGCGGTGTTGAAGCTTGCGCGCACGCCACCACTGAGCTTTGTGTCTGTCTAATGAGACATAATGGCAAAGAATATCGAACTGGGCACACACACAGCAACGCGTGACCCGAGTCCCGTTCTCGGACTCGTCACCTTGAACCCAACATGTTCGATTGTTTTACCAATAGACCAGTGCGTAGTGCCCATGCTCTACCTAGGTTTGATGATGATTCAATCCAATCCAATCCAGGCAGTAGCTCAACTGTATTATCAGAGCCGTCGGCGTCGTCGGGCTCACTCTAGTGCCTTTGTTTTGCCCACTAACACAGACCTCGAACAAAAGGTCCTAGTGGCGAGTACGCTCGCGCACGCATGGCACGTGTCGCATCCACGATCCATAGCTCCCAGGCTACCCAAGCCTAGCTCGAATACCTACCCCCATAGTACTGGCACTGGGCTTCTATTTGAGCCAACTCGATTGTAAAGCAATTTTTTAATATGCTTTAAATTGTGTACATACGTTATTCTGCAAAGTGACTTGCTGGCTCACTAATCAACTGTACTGGCAGTACTGAGCAAACACGCTCGACGTCGGCCGCTCGCCATGTCGCACTTGTTAGCCAACTTTATCATGAGTTGTGATTTTCTAATAGATTTGTGCTGGATGCACTACAGCGATTCATTAGTGTGCTTGTTGTTCAATTCTGCACACTCGTTTGTTTCGGTCCAGATCGTTTGGCAGTGGGGGCGGACGATGCCGTTGGTGCGCATCGATGTCAGTTCACCTCGAGCTAACGTGACAGATCTTCTTAATTGAAATACCACTGTTGGTGTAGTGCGCCACTGCACCTCACACTGCGATCCGCTAATTGGCAGGTACCCGGTGTTAGTGTTAACGCTGGGCATTACGAGTGGAGTGTCACCATAGCCATAGGTGAGTGGATAGAATAGATGGCGGTAGGAGCCACTGATCGCACAAAAAGTACTGCTCGAGGTGTGAAGATTGCTACTTCTTCCCATCAAGTACATCAGGCTTTTCTATCCGCCACTTCGTATAATAGCCCATGGAGATGATGATGGTGATCGCGCACGAGCATAGTCGTGCTAGACAATGCGCACTGGTCATCGAGCAGTAGTAACAGTTCCAATTATGGCTTACCCGGTCATTCTCTGTCCGTTTGTTTGCATCACTGCGCGGCGTCTCGATTAGCTCTCTCTCTCTCTCTCTCTTTCCTATTTGCTAGTAACGATCGTGTTAGCTGTCTAGTCAAATAACACCTTACGCGAGGTTGAGGCATAAATTATGTAATCATGATCTTTGGTTTCTGGCCACTGGCTCGGGTCTGCACTCTCCACGCAACGTTTATCCTTGGTCGTCATCGTCAGCTAATTGCTGGTTGGTGAGCCCGAATCTGACCGAGCTCCCTGCAGTGCGCACTTTACCCGTGCACGCCTGTGTGTGTGTGTGTGTGTGTTTGTATCTCTCTCTCTCTCTCTTTCTCTAAGCGTGTATGTATATGCTCTAATTAGAGTTAGAGACCTTTGGAGTGCGCTTTTAATTTAATTTTAGCAACGGGCGCTTAGCCATGACGCCTGATGGTGGCGGCGAGGAGCACGATTCTACTCGGACTCGGTGTGGTCAGCCACGGATTGCGCGTGCATCGCAGACAATCACGACTGGAGCACTCTGCCACTGGCGATACGCGCACTCGCACCAGCCACATTAACCTCTTTAGTAGCCAGGTCGCGACCAATTATCGAACCATTGCCAATCGATGCCTGTCACGACTTCAACCGGCCCAATCCCTGTCTTCTTCTCTCTTCCTCTCTCTCTCTCTCTCTCTCTCTCTCTCCTTTTTCTCTAGCAAGTGATCCATGTCACCTAAGTTGAACATGCTCCTCGGTGACACATGACAAAGTCTTGCTAACTAGTCTAACTATCAATTATACGCACACTTTGATTTCTCTACTGTAGAGAAGGGGTTTTGAAGAAAAAATGTTCGCATGTTAGAATCTGACTTGATTCTTCTTGCAAATCACTTGGTGATACTTGGGATGTTCCAGTGACAAACCTGAACGACGTGTTCGATCGAGAATGAAATAAAAAGAAATGAGAGAGAGAGAGAGAGTCGAAGTACTTGAAATTGAAGTGAAACTTGGGAAAATGTGTTGGTGGGCAAGACATGTGTCGTCCCGGTGGTGGCCTGTCGATCCCAGCGATTCGAGCCTTTCTGTTCCTCTCTCTCTCTCTCTCTCTCTCTTTCTAATTCTCCCTTGTTCGCTAAGTGGCGCTAAGTGACTCAACACTCTCGAGACTACTTTCGATTTTGAACCACCGCGCTCGTTTGCAGCACCAGCTTGACTCAACATTCGTCTCGCGCTCGCCTCTCAGTGTTGGTACCAGCAATATTGTTGAGTTGGTCTTTTGCCTGTTTGCGCCGGCCTTGCTCACTCTCTTTTTCACTCTCACTTGCTCAAATTGCGTCTAATTGTTTTCTGCAGTGCCACCCCCGGCAGCTCGGCTAGATGGATCCATTCGTGCGATTGAATGATTCGATTTGAGCGCCAACGTTGAGCTGCCAGTGTTGAGTGACATCATCCTGCTAAAAGGTTCCCTGGCTGCGCACGAGCCCTCACGCACCCGGCCCGATCGACTGCTCTCTCTCTCTCTCTCTCTCTCTCTCTCTCTCTCTCTGCTCTGGATTTAATCTGATTCACTCAGTAGTTCTGCTCGATGCCGGCTTCAACTACTAAGCCGGTTAAAGCGCGCTAATAAACAAGCTTTTAGGAGAACTTTGCTTTGCCATTGTCGCAGAGCTTGTCACGCGCGTTCGTTCGCTTCGAAACTCGAGCTCCGTGGCACCGGGCACATATCATTCGCGCAGTGATTCGATTCGATTGGATTATTGGCGTAGATCTCGATTGAAAGACACACTTTTGGTCTTAGAACCAGATCTAGGACCGTTTCCTGGTTCTTTCTGTTCTACTACTAAATTTGTATCTATTTGTCTCGACGCACTGAATCGATCTTCGCAACGGTGACTTTTGCTAGCTTTTTTGGTATTTCCACTGGAACCAATAGGATTTGTGACTATAGTGGAACCAATTATATTTGCCTGGTATTGAATTAGTTCCAGGCTAAAGCTGAGCTATTTAAACTGGACTTGATTGGGCTTTCTTCTATTTGTGGAATTAAAAATTTCGGTTAATTTTTATTGGTATTTTTAGCATAATTAAACCTGAACTCGGACTGTGACTATCTATACATTGCTTCCCCCTCTAGATTGCCACGCACCATCGATTCAATTGTCGATAGACAGTAGCATACTTGCAATTGACTCATGATTCTCGCGCTCGGTGGATTTCCATAACGATCTCAACGGACAATGTCTTCATTAGTCGCCAAGTGAGTTGCAATCTAGCAGAACAATCTTCTTCAGGCTTTCTCTCACTGTTGCCACAGTTGATAGTTGGTGACTAGCAAAATGTTGCACACACAAATGTTATCCACATAGACACTGGAAAAGTAGCAGTATGTGCCTCATTACCAAGCAGGCTCGATTCCCGAAGTCAGTCATCTCTCTATGCAGAATACATGCAGTCGGTGGTGAAGAAAGATTGGCGAGGGGGAACTCGTGCAAATTTAGAGCTAAGCAAATTAGAAGAAATTAATTCTGCCTGACAGGTTTCAGTGCTTGTTAGTGTTAGCGGGAGTCTCGACTCCGTGCAAAGTATCGAGTGGTGGATCACTGCCGTTTACCTCTTAGGGAATAGTGCTAGACCGATAAAGGTTTAACTTGGTTTTGCATAGTTGACCGCGCTAATCGATGCCTCTCTTCTTCTTTTTAGAAGTTAGTTTGTAGCTACTTGCACTATTGGCATAAATCATCTTAAGGTTTATTTACATCACCCCGCGTGCACTTTACAGTGTCAACCCTGCGGTGTTTGATGGATTGACCCGAGAGGGAGAGAGAGAGCTTAATGGACGTGTGTGCGATTAGCGCTCTAAGTAATTCTGCGAATCATCACCACTTGCCAAGTGTCCATCGTTTATTTCATTACTTGAAATAAGTCCGCTTTTGGTGATGATGATGATGGCAGTGGTGGTGTCTCTATGTGTTTCTCTCAGTACTCTTCATCTAACTTTTCTTCTTTCTCTTCCTTTCTTGATACAATTTAGCTTCTCTCTCCCTGTGTGTATTTAAGTCAAAGTGCTCTCTCTCTCTCTCTCTCTCTCTGCTCTACTGCTAATCGTGGCTCGATTTGTCGCAGTGCTCGTCATGCATAAAATCATGAATGATTACAGATTGAGGCAGCAGTGTGCTGGTTGAGTGTGGTGGAGGTTGTACCGCCTTCCAGTGCACCCCTCACTGCTCGCTCTTGTGCCCAAATGGCACCCACACTCTGTGACATTGATGACGACGATAATTTGACAAATTCCAAAATCTGGCGGTGCGAGTTAGTCTCTCTCTCTCTCTCTCCTTCCCTCAGTGCACTGTGTGTGAACGACGATAACGACGGTAACCATAATTTTTCGAGGTTACCGTTGGCTTGGGTAGCGTTGACGAGCAAGTTCAGAGGCGCGATGACCAGCCGGGCTCGTGCCACGGCAATTAAACGCCGTAGACATTGCCCTTTGGCCATCTTTCCCAGTTGCTCTGGAAGCCATCAATGGGCGTAATCGAGTAGCCATCAAACTGTTTTTCGTGAATCAAATTGACTCATTAAAAGCTATCAATCGAGTGATGTACGTTCAAGTAGTCTCCTGTCGCCTCATTTAGCGTGGTCAGGTGTATCGTTTTATTGGCGTTTGCCTGAGTTGTATCAGACTAGCAGAGCAATAATCTATTGAGTCAGTCTTGATAGTCTCGTGTTTTCATTGTTACAAATCTAGCCAACCAAAAACGTCAAGATCTCTCGGTGGAAAAATTCGATTTTACTACAAAAAATTCAATTTAACCAAAGAAAAAGTCATGAAGAAGTTTGTTGACCGAACCATGTGGGACGTGACTCTCACTAGTCTAATTGGTTAGAGGATATATCCAGATGAGGATATTGTTGAAAAGTCTAATGGCAAGAGCTGGCGGATTGAACGATGCTAGACGAATCGTCCAGCACACCATCCATTTCTGCATGCCATTCTCAAGCTGGCAATAAATGTAAACCGACACATGAAAAACACACAAAAATGAAATGAAACCTCAGTTAGTATCTGACCAAAAAAAACATTTTGCCATATGCAAAAATTGGATTTTTTCTACCTAGACAAACTTAATTGTTGGCTAAATGAAAAAATCTGAATTTTTGGTTATGTGGCAAAATATTTTTATGATACTTGGGTTAGATACTAATTAATTTGCCAAAAGGCAAAAATCAGTGTTTGAGCGTGCTATCATAAAGTTCAAAGTTGTGGCAATGGTGACACTAGTGTTACCTCAAGTGCGGTAGCACTGTTCACAATGCCAATGCTCACTGTCCCTTTCGCACGCAACCACTTTGTTGATGTCTTAATTGTCCACAGTGTTTACCTAGCTCGATGTCACGGTGAGTTGTCTCCCTCTCTGCTGAGCACTTACCGGCGGCATTCTTTGTCGGTTTGGTCCACGTTGCCCATTTGGTTGTGTAATAAATCTGCACCCGTGCCTCTCTTGCCTTGGTCATTGGTGTCTAGTAACGTGCTTGCTTCCCCTCTTGATTGCCTACTCGGTGTTATGTCATTCCCCTTCTCTCTTTCCCTTTCTTTCTGTCTAAATGTGTGTTTGCTCAAAACAAATGGCACAATTAGAGTTGAACAAAACGGTTGCACCAGTGATGACCACTGTCCACCACAGTATTGGCCTGTCTGGGCTCGATCAAAGCACCGAGACAAGTGTGATTGCAAAGTAGCCTATTTGGTACGAAACACTTCCACCGATTGATGGCTTCTGTGGCTTGGCCAGTTGACAGTGACACCGGCATCTAGCTTGTGCATTGTCCAAATGCTCGTTGGTGTCTATTTGGCCGAATTCATTCTAACTTCCTATGTCAAGTTTTTTTAATTTTATTATCACTCAAACTCGATGCCACTAACTAAATTAAGCACAACAACGAGTATAAAATAAGACCCATTTCACAAGTCACCGATTGTGTAGATGTCTGATTAAAGGGTTTATACCTTTTATTTGACTTTGATTCCTGACTCTTGGATTTTAGCAAGCACTTTCACCGATTGATGATTTTTGTGGCTTGGCGAGTTGACGGTGGCATCGATAGCTCACTTGTTCATTGTCCAAGTGCCCGGTGGTGTCTATTCGGTTGAATTAAATCAAACTCCCTATGTCAAGTGTTTGAAGTGAAGTGTCCTCGGTGCCCAGTGGCAGTGGCAATCGAGTTCACTTGCTCTGCCTTCTCACTGACGCCCGCCTCAATGCCTGTGATGCGATAGCCTCCCTACACTCTTAATGATGTGCTGATGAGGCCACGGTGGCCAAGCGAGATGCGATCGGTGCGGTGATGCGGCAGCCGCGATGGTGGCTGCTACTCGGGCGACGAGTGGGCTCGCAATTACAGGCTGGCTCCCACTGACAGCTACCCGCACCAGTTCGGGAGCAGAGCTCTTTTGCCTGACAAGCTCGCTGAACGCCACTATAGCGTGAGGTCAAGTGGATGCGGCCCACGATTCCGCGGATCGCCATAGACCTCGTTGAACGCACGCTTCGGTTTTGAAGTGAAAAATTGCTTCAGCGCACCCAAGCCACGGGAATTGAGCCGCGGTCGGTAGTTCGAGCTTGGCTTGTCATCAGTCTGACTCATCGCTATCTGTGCCACCATCGCGCCTCACTAGATGCTCCAATCCCAAGTGCATTGCTTCGTCTAGTACTGAGATCGATGCTTACTATTCGAGCATTCCATTTCACCCTGTTCCCTATCGCATTGTGAGTTGTCACTTGACAATTGCTGCTCTGTCCGGGAATATGACCGATATCGTCAAGACGATTCCAAGACCAAAGAATTGAGTGGCTGGCAAGTTCGATCGGCACTAGTGGCAGAGACTGGCCAGTCGCGGTGTTCCACATGGCCACCGCCGGCTTGATCCGAGTAGCAGCCACAGCCGGAGAGCACACCGACTAATTCCCTCCTTGGCCAGACTTGTGGCAATGTTTGCTTGCTGATAACTTCTCTCGCTTCCACTCGGGAGCCGCGCTCTTAGCCACCAAGTGGAAAGCCAAAGAGAGAGAGAGAGAGAGAGAGAGAGAGAGAGAGAGAGAGAATTGAACCAATGTCAGTGCCAGTGTGAGCTTGAGAGCTGGCAAGGGGATTCTGTAGTCCGTGCAAATGCAGAATTGATGAGAGCCACTGAGGGGGTGATGTTGGGTAAAGAGAGTAGTGTGTGTGGGGGAACAGGAGTGTGCCGAGTGTGGCGGGCGCGATCGATAGCAGTGCGGCGCCCGAGTCAGTGCGAGTAGTGCCGCCGAGCCGCGGTGGTTTCGCTTGGCTTGCTATAAGCGGCCAACCAGCAGCGGTGGCCAAGCAGTGGCTGGTGGTGGCTGTGGTGCGGTGACGGTGGTGCGCTGCGGGCACCGAGCCGCCGGTGGTGTGGCTTGCCCACCCGAGCCAGCCAGCGAGCGCGGCCAGAGCGCGATGGGTTTGGCTGCGGCTCTGTCATGGGTCGGACCACTGTTGTGTGTGCGGTGGTGCGGCTGCACAATCCCTCTCCGCACCAGCCTTCATCACTCGCTTCAGTCCCCTTTTCTCTCTCCATCTCGCCTCCTGCACCTTAAACCTCGACTCTGCCTCCAAAGAGGTGGCCCTTCGAGTTAGCGCATCTTTTATAATCATACAAATAATAATCGGTAACTAAAAGAAAATTATTTTATAAAAATTTTGTTTTCAAGACAATTTTACTGGTTTTTGGTTCAATTCAGTACAGAGTATATAAGCAAGAAGGCTGTGGATCAAGACCTGTTTCAAACACTGACGAAGTGGATGCAGCAAACACTCTTCACGGTGTAGTGAGTGAGCCCCTCCTCTTTAGAGCGTTTGCCGAGGTTTAGTTGGCGCACTATCCCGAAAGTTGCGGACTCGACTCGTGGCCAACGCTGTGGCTCGCCAAGTGCCCACAAAAAACTGAGGAGAAAAGAAGAAAGACACACAGAGCACGCCGGCACACGGCCATCAGACGAGAAGGAGAGCGGACAGCGACCGGGCGCTTCTGCCAACTGCCAACTGCGCGCATCAGGACCCTCGAGATCTCCCCCGCGCGCGCCCTCCTTGCCTGTCTGTCTCCGCTCACCAGTCAGTACTTTTTGGGCGCTAATGACCTTCCGCATCGAGTCGTCTCGTGCGCCTAATCAGATCAGATAGTGTGGCTTAGAAGTAGGCCGCATCGGGCAGTGATCGAGCCTGAGCCATCGCACTGCCGCTACCACCACTGCCAACCGCGAGCATCTCCTTCGGGCCAAGACAATATTTTGTGTCGAACCACAACTCAATCAACACTCATCAACTCTCTCGCGCGCTCTCACGCTTGTGCATTATTATTAAACTTTAATGCCCTACGATTCTTGTTCACTACTTATCATCAACAAGTCTCGTGGGTCTTCTGTCGTTCTTGTCCAGTGTCTTGGTGGGTTCAGTGATAGCCTCGGGCTCTAACTCTTCACCGTGCGACCCCCTTCTCCCACCTTTTTGTTTGAAATCACGCTGGCGTCTTACCGGTACAAGATGTTGCCGTTTGAAACTCCCACCATTTTCGAGCAGCTTCCGCGGTTTATCTTTCAGATGCCGCGCGTGGTCACCGACCAAAAGGCCAAGTTTGAGAACGATGAATTGTTTCGCAAACTTTCGCGCGAGAGTGAGGTGAGACTACTCTACCACTCACGCACCTGATCCATCTGAACTCACTCTTTCACGGGTTTCACAGATTCGTTACACAGGCTATCGAGACCGACCACTCGAGGAGCGTCAAATTCGCTTCATCAATGGCTGTCGCGAAGGCCACACCGACATAGTAAGTGCAACGCATCTATGTGAAGAGGCACTCGTCGTGTCCTAATCTGGCGCGGTTCAACACCACACCATACCGCGCGATTTACGATCGTGTGTGTGTATGTATGTAGTGCACTTTATGGCTCGCACACGACCACTGTGTGTGAATCGAGTCTACTCGAATGGCTTGGATTGGCAACATCACCACACGGCTCGCATTGCTAGTACGACTAATCCCGAGCTATTCTTCCAACAGCTGGAGAATATTCGCACCGAGGTGACGACCGGTGCTGCCGGGCAGTGCATTCTCCACGCCAGTCGACCTGTTCGCTTGCTCGTTGGTGTCACTTTCTCGAACCACTTGTGTCCCCTTTTGGTGTCACTTGACACTGTCTTGCCTTTAGTCGTTGGCCTTAGTTGTCATAAATGACGAGGACAAGCAATGTACAGAAACTATAAGTTAGATAACTGCCGGTTGTCTTCATGAGACCTAGGGAAGCCATAAATCGGGCCTCTATACTTCATGTCTTGTAACGCTCTCACATTTTCCTTTCTCACTGGCTTGACTTTTGTCTTTTTTGCCACGTTTTTATGCCATTTTACGATGGTGCACTTGTTTCTTAGAGGTTAAGCTGACGCGCGATGTCCGATTCCGAAGTAATCACACCCGAGATTGCGATCGGCCTTTCTTTCTCGGCCGATCAGTGGGGGGATGGCAGTGGCACGCTCATTCATGTAATTCGGACTTAGGGTGCTATTGGGTAGCACAACACTAGCAAATGCAGTAGATTGATTATTATAGTTGAGTTTACGGGTCAATCAATACAATCGATCAGTAATTAAATTTGTGCTTTAACTAGAACCGATTCTCCCTAGAAATCGGGAACATTATTGATGCTCCTCCAAACTGGTGGACTTTGTTACAGAACTTGTCCAAAGCCGCACATATTCGGTCGACCTAATGTTGGGATACTCGTTGAGGTGTTCGTGGCTGGCCACCACTGGGTGCAAAATCTTAATTAATTAGAAAAAAACGTTGGTGACCAACAATGAAATGGGCAATAGAACTAGAACAATAACTATAGAAACTATAAAATCCAGCTCA
>WURS02042470.1:0-11214 GCA_011762765.2 Rhinocypha anisoptera | reverse complement strand
GGGCGGAAGGGCAAAAGAATAGTTACGCCGTAGAAAGCGAGGGGGGTGCGTGGGTGGGGGGGCAGAGAGGGGGGGTGGAAGGGAGGACACGGGCGGCGCGGGAGTTAACACGCGCGCACCTAGAATTCCGCGGAGAGGCCATTGTTTCAAAACTTGGCAGATGTGGATTTCGAATCTCCATCTTGCCTAACTGCAATTGCGTGTTTATTTATTTGCTCAGAAAGGCCTCGGCTGCACCACAGCGTCGATTCCAGTTACCTGGAGTTAATTAACTACAATAACAGCGGCGGCCACAAAAAGTCTTCGACCCCATGCCGTTTTCGTTCGTCGTCATCCGAATTCGGAACTAGCCTCTGGGAAAAAAATACTCCGCCGGAGCATGAGGTGCCTTCGTAACGTCGTCCGTTTATAAAAACGGAATATGGTCTCGGAACGAGAGATTTTTTGGCCCAAAGTTGCCTACATGTGAAGCCGTGTGGTGCAATTTTAGTCTTCGGATAATGAAGCCAATAAATTAGTGAAACTAAATCGGAGGCAGTGCTAAAGAACTTTGAATTCGGGGTTGAATTTGCCAATCAATTAAGTAGCCGATAAGTTGTAGAAGACCGTGAGGAGGTGGGGAAGAAAATCACATTTTCGTCCCTGACTTTTAGTAACCTCTACTCCCAAAAGATAAATTAGTTGAAGAAATAAGGAAAAAAATATCATTTACTGAGTAGTTAATTGATTTTCGACTCAACTTTGTGGATAATCTTTTAGTATAAAATGAAAAATTCTCCGTTTCTTCCAAAAGTTATTTTGATACTACTAGTTTCAATGCGTCGCGTCATCATCAGATAACTGATGATATGCGATTTAACCACGAGTAGAAGACAATATTAGAGAGGTCCAGAGCCGAAACTTATTTTACGCTTGAAGCATTCATACTCGAAAACTGATAATGACTATGTGAAGGTTTTAGTTTAACATGTAGGGAAATTTATATGCTCTGTATTACTGAATGAAATCTTTTAAAAAATAAATTTTCATTCTCAGCGTGATTCAAAAGTTGTTACTATGCACGAAAGGAAACACTACGCTTAGACGACAATATTTGTGTTACGGTCGTGATTTCGATGCCAAGTATCCTCTTTAGGAGGACTTAAAAGGATGCTTGTTATAAAAAACCGTGGTCATAATCTAATAAAAATATTATTGTGAAATTGAAATGGTTTATTTTACACATGTTAAGAGAATTCTACCAGGTGTACCCTCGAACGGTCAAATTTGTTGTCATCATGCCATAAAATGCTTCTCATTAAACTTTTCTAAAAATTATTCATTTAATAATTCCTTTAAAAGTTATTTTAATATAGCCTCAATTTTCATTTTTTGTCGGTGTCTTTTCAGAAGCGATACATATTCCTTGTGGAGTTGTTGCGACTGTGATGCAGAAAATAAAAGAATAGCAAATTAATCGTCGCGAATCCATAGGCCAACTCTCTTCCGGATGACAATTGGAGGTGTTGGCTCAAAAATATATAAGGTAAGCAATTTAAGAATTTCAAGACTTTGATTCCTATTTGAATTTATCTAGTAGTAGTAGTAGTAGTATTGTTGTTTATCGGGTACTTCGACGGGTATATGGTCGTCTAGCACGTCTTCGAGTCATAGAAAAAACCCATCTGGACAAACACAACACCCATCCCCTGGGCGGGATTCGATCCCGCGACCTTTGGATTAGCCGGCGGGCATGCTACCCACCAGACTAACCCGGTCGACTTGGATTTTATTCTTGGTATTCAGTCTTATTTATCTTTCTGACGGTTATTATGGAAAAAATGAGAATTTCGTTGTTTCCTTTAGGATAAAATCAAGTTCAATTAATCGAACATGTTTTATTGTTTGAATATATTTGTTTCCTATGATGTCGAGAGTGGAATATCTTTCTAAATTACTATCAAAAGGATTGTGTATTAAGATGTGAACCAAATTCATAATTGTGACTGCTGCTAGGTTTTCCATTTACAAGAGAATCATCATATTTTTTAACTGTTGGAATATCTCATACATAATCTATTCTGATGTATCTAATCAATATTCAATGTTTTTTTATGGATCACAGACGCAAAAACCATGTAAATTCCAATTAGCATCTCGATTTTGCTAGACACCATTATATATAATTCCAGTTTTCCGGCAAAATGTTTCGCAATACAAATGCTCACATATATTATGACTCAGCAAAAAAATGGCCTCTCTCTTAAGGTTTTGAAATTGTAGATGTAGGTACATTTAATGACTTCTCAATCTTAGATATATAGGTTTATTTTTTCATTCTATTCCCTATACAAGTTGTATAATCACAAAACGCGCATATTACAGTTAATAAATGTGCCAGCTGATATGGATCACTTGTAGTAGTATGGACAAATTAAAATTATTCTTAATCTTTTGAACAGAAATATGACATAAAGGAGCATGTATATAAATCAAGTACGGACTAATGAACACTTGAGTTTCACTGTTACTTATTACTTGTGGTACCAGTGTGGGATGTTATAATAGATTGTCGTAGATTTTAGTTTATGTGCAGCTTCGTAAGTTTAATGATGGTCGTAGACATGTATTAGTTACAAAAAAAATTAATGTGTGTAAGAATTATGTAAAAGCGGAATAGTTTGGAGCATTCTTACACACTTGATTAGATGCTGGGATTTAACTGCTCAGGTTTCTGCATTTGTTTCTTTTAGGTCTTAGGTCACTGCTTATGCTTGAGGACATATATTAGTTTAAGATAAATAAGAAGTTTTGGTAGATTTTATAAGAAAACAAGTACTATAGATAGATTGGTAGATTAAATAAGCCGTGGTGATTTGATTATTTATATTACTTAGATAAACAATATAAAATCCTTTTAATACTTGCAACTCTCGCATTAAATGTTTGCAATGAAATCATGTTGCATAAAAATGAGGCAGAAAAACCAAAAAAATACTTCTTAACATTTGTCTGGCATGTATTTCAGGTTGGCAGAATAGTAAAAAATAATAATTTTTGTGTTACTTAAATATAGGGGCAGTGTGAAGGTTATGAATATGTTGGTGGTTTGTAATGCCTTTCCTCTAAATGTGGTTTATTGATGCATGGAAGAGTAAGGAAAAACCAAAGGGTCAGGCAGAGTGAGGAAATTTTACACCTGAAGATGGGAGTTGGAAGTTGTTAAGAAAACAAAAAGAAAGTAAAAAAATTGGATGAATAGGCAATACGAAGTAAAAAGGCGTTTGTGAGGTTCGTAGAAAAGATACAGGTAATATGTGAATAATGAAGAGATACGTATCGAACGAGAGTCTCATAGAGAGAGAATAGAGGTAGAGCGTGTGTATGTTAGAAGTAACAAGGTTACATAGGAATAATAGTATATATAAGCATGATATTGTTAAATTAATATTTCATAAGTCCTAGATCTAAATCCCAGAATAGATTCAACATAAGAAGCACAAGCCTGACAATTTTAAATGATAATATTGTATTGTCTTGCACTGACATACTGGGATAATCGTTGAGTAGTATAGTAAACATTTTAAGTAACAATTAATGAAATATACCTACACCGAAATCTTTGTTGAAGAGTAATTATCCGCAAAGGTATTCAACTTTCTTTCGTTCAGAATTCTGAGGCGTTACTTTTGAGATTCCAACCGCGTCATTAAATATGTCATTTAAATAACGTTGCCAATTTAAAGACCAGATTAATTACGATTACTAACAACTTTTGGTCCATGCATCGAGAAAGAAATATCCCCTTTGAGTCTTATTTCGAAGAATCTTTGTGAATTATTTATTAAGTGAAAGATTGCCAAAACTAATATCTTTCATAGTAGTAGATTATGTATAGATAGGCTAAAACTATCTATATATCTATATAACTAAAACTATAGATTATGTATAGATAGGCTAATCATTAATATAAAAAAACGAAATACGTTTTCAATCACCAAACGACGTTAGTAGTGATTTACAGAAGTTTCAGGCGATGTCATATTAGATCTACATTAGATTAATAAGTACTGTGTTAATTTCAAACCTTGGTGGTAATAAAATCACAAAACAGCTACTTTTACTGCGATTACAAATGTAGCAGCTACAGTCTTCAACTCTTAAGATCGGCTTGACAAATGAGGGTGGAGTCCACCTAGTATTAAGCACAAATGTGTGAAAATTCTCATACGAAGATAATAAGGAGGTGTAAGTTCCTATCCCCTTCGCCACCTGTGGTTTCCCACGATGTGTTACCCAGAACATCACTTGGCTTGTTTTATAGCTGGAATTGTCCATAGGCGTGGCCGAGCCTTTAACCCAGCTACCTTCAGAGGACTAGTGCCCAATCCATAAAAGTTCAACGCCTCTTGGGTAAGTATTGACACCCTGGAGGCCTCGATTTGTGTTGAAAAGTTATGAAATTAAATTCTTTGCAAAAAATATTCCGGACGTACCCTAAATCATGGTGTTTTTTTGGGTACCATTGGGAAAGAAACTTCAGTTAATTGGGGTAAGTATAAGTGAAAAATGTATAATCTCATCAATGAATTTTCTCTTTCTTTCGTAGTTTTAGACCTACCTTCTATTCGCCATCGAGTAGGAAAAACTTTTAAAGAGCAAGTGATGTAGATTATGGAACGTTATTCATAAAGAGGATAAAGAATCGAATGGGAATCGGAGTCATACTGAAAACCAAACGTTACAGGAGTGTAAGGACGTGTTCAGAGTGTTACCGGACGATGGCGACTAAGCTAAGGGGAAGTACCATCTGATGCCTGTTTATGACATTCGTAGAGCTCACATGTAATGCTGATTCCGGTTTATGGTGCTTGTGTAATATGTCTTTTCGTTGAGGAATTCTTCACGAGTATTCCACCGGGTAAAATGGCTGGCTCTTGTCTTTCGTAGAAAACTCCAAAGCCTTCCTCAGGGCAAAGAAGACGATGCCCACTGCTCATGGCTGTTACAATAATGGCGGTTTTAGTAGCTGAAACTTCAGCCTAAAACCTTAACCGGTATTTCAACAATCACAACCGTTCGACCAGGTGAGATATTTTCTTGACCGAAATTTCGATGACTAAAAATCCACCATCCGTCATACCAGAGAGAAACTCGTCAATACCATACGTAATTACAGAATGTACCAAATCTCTTTACGTAGGTACTTGCGTAACAGTTGCAGTAGACATCTTAAGTTTTTGAAGTTCCAAACTCTATGAATCGGCTGACAGTCGCATTTGCTCAGTCAGGCACCAATACGCACAACGAACCTGAGCTACACTTCCATGGGGAGTATCATCTCCCTGGACTTATGTATTGAATGGCTGACTAAACTGGCCGTCAGTTAATCCATATTCCTCAGAGACGATGCCTTACGCTTCATTTGAAAATCGGACCCTGTTATTCAGTTTCGACGGGCCTTAGAATCAGTCGTGACAAGTGTGAATTTTCCCTTTTGCAAAAACTTTTTAACAGTTTCGATTAATATGTTCGCGTTACCGAAGGGGTGTTGCGGAACGTCCTATTGCTAAAGGGTTCCTAGAAAAGGGCTCTTTAAGGGCTTATTACCGTCCTCCGTTGCAAGATATATTTTTGGTTAAAGCCATAATACATTTATTGAGCACCTTCTTATTATTTTTCCGGGAGCCTCTTCTTCACCTTAGGTGAGACTTTCTTCTGTTTTCTGAGAGGTGAAAAATCCAGGAAAAAGTACGAGTCAGTAATAACTTTTAGAATGCTCGATTTTTTCAGTATTTACTTCCGTAAGGAAGGATGGCCGTCCCGAGCAAGCACAAATTTCGGCCGATTTATGACATTTCCGCACTTCGGCACATGAAGACCTCAATTGGGTGCAAAATTTTATGTTTCTACAGATTAAATGAAGAACCTGAAAATCGATGAAAATAAGAAGTCAATGCAGAATTACATTAAAATTAATAGACTACTCTTGCTGGAAATCTCTCACTAGCATTAGCACTACCACAACTATGGATCTAATTTCTACTGGGATTTAGGGTGATAACAATGATAAGCCAAAAATTATCTCCTGAAACTACTAATTCTGCTAGTGTCATAGCTTATGGTCATGACAGTTCTAGTATTTGGATTGTTTTCTTATGAGCGCATAGCACATCGGGATATTTCTAATAGCAACAAAAACAGTTTTTGAGTGACGTTATTATAATAAATATGGAACATTTTTTTCAGGGTTTTTGGAAAGTCAACTACATCCTAATGATTGAGAAAAATATATCTTTCCTACTACATTGAATTATCGAGCCATTAAAATAAATCAAGATTATGTTAAAAGCAGAAAGTTTTGGAGAATAAGTAAATGGAGAGTTACAAGGAAGCGGAATATTTTAGCTTGACGAATTGACGATGTGAAGGTGGAATATATAAAGTGTAGCCTCTTCTGGAAACAGAAAAATGCATGACAAGAATTATAGTAGGAGCTGTTAGGAAGAAGATGGATGACATGCTGTAAAAATAATTTGCTAGACATGGTCGCGCCAAAACGATATAAAAATAATATAGCTCAAAAATATCTAGAGTTAGAGTGAAATCATCTTGTTTATTATTTGAAGAAGACCGAACCGTTCCGAATACCTAAAGAATGCTTCAACCTCTACTTCTGAACGGAAAGATGTTGGCTATTCTTGCACTTCTTTTAATAATAGATGATTAGCTATATTTCTATATCTTGAATATTAGGCCCTAAGAGCATGGAATGAGCAAAAGCCAACGCAAATTCATTTGAAATGCAATCAGATATGTGGACAGTATTTTTAATGTTACAAATCTTGGTTTTTAACTAATAAAATAGTTAAAGATTAGATAGAAGTAGAATAAAGATAAGGTTAAGTAGATAGACAATATGGCGAAGGATATAAGATAAAAACCAAGGATAAGAGAGGGAGCCCAAGACACAGGTATCGCATATACGGAAAAAGAAGATAGAAGAAGGAAATGTCGACCCATACAACATGGGATTTAATGATCTCTGAAAAAGATGATATTATTTATCAGAATTTTAATGAATTGCTGGTCAAGGAATAATAATAATACAAAAATGATTCTTAATCTAATTGAGTAATTGGAGCCATCAATAGAGCTCTAATTTATTGATTTATTTTTTAGAATAATATGTGATTTAATTTTAATGGTAGGACAGGATAAAGGAAATTGACAGGTATGAAGAGATTAGCGCAGTACCTTGTCTTAATTGTGACTATATGATAGAAATCAGTGCATAGTATATGAAAACGTAAGCATCACACTAAAATTGAATTAGTATGAGCATAGACTAGTAGTAATTAGTCTACAATTATATAATTATAGTTAGTTAGAATCAGCTGAATAGTCAACATTTTGGTGCTAATAAAAGGGTGAAAATGTAATACTAATAATTATTTCAATAGAATGTAAGATTAGGGGAGACAAAGGTTCGTAGAAATAATAGCGAACACATTTGAAGCCTACACATGGCTTTGAAATGGCTTTCCGCGTATCGTTTCTTATTATTATAATTAATAATTTTGTATGCGTTAGTATAAAAATAAGGTGCCGTTTCATAGGAAGTTAGCTAAATTTGTATTATTAGCTCTATATAATGTTGTAGAATCTTGGTGTGATCACATTTCCAAAAGTCGTGGAACTACTCCCTGTTATTCTAAATGGGATTAAGGATTATTTAGTTGACAAGTATTATTTATTTTAACTTCCAATTCATTTCCTCACCCTTATTAGTATGTAATTTACTGGAGGTACTCTCATCAATTATTGGAAGATTGATTGGGCAATAATTGATTTTCTGCAGGTAAAGAATCAATTATTCCCTCAGCTAATTTTTTTATAAATCCAGGTTTTCACCTTTGCCAATTACCTGATTGCAAATAAGTTTTCAACTTTTTCTACCTCCCTGATATCCATTTTTTACAATTTCCTAATTATAAGGAAGCGACTTAGACTATATAATCGCCGTTTGCCTCTTCTCCTTGGCCCAAGTGTCTCGAAATCGATTATTCATTCTTGTTCATCGAGATTAGTGCTTCATTTCTTCCAACTAAGTATCGTATTTTTAAGCTAAGATATATCTCTTTTTCCGCAACTTTCTCCTTTTTTATATCCGTTATCATTAATTTCGAAGTTGACATAAGCATTCGCTACTAATGTGGAATAATTTAATTTATTTTCAACTTCGGTATTTTTTCGATGTTACTAGATTTTTTTAAGAAGATCCTTTTAAAATTCTATGTAATTTAATTTCCTGATAGTCAACTGTATGAGAACACATTAAATAAAATTTTTCTATGTGCCTCCAATCTTTAATATTTTTCTTATCTTAATACTTACCATATACACTGGGTGTCCAGTAGCTTGCAAATTCTTTACCTTTGGTCAGATAATGAGGATATTGCTTTCAGAAAAGTTTTGACTTTCTTGAGAAATCTCTCTGCATTAGAACATTTGTATAATAAAATACATCTGAGTATTAGAACACATTTGAAGACTGCCCTTCCAATGAATTATTAGTTACCATATTACATCCTATGCGGCCAAAGCTTCACATAATAATTCGCACATTGATATTGCATTCAGAACTAAGCTCAGAACCATATTGACCAGAACAATTGGATGATAATTTTTTCAAGCACTGCGCTACCTAGTCGTTCTTTTAATATTTACTCCAATACATAAAACTCCTCGCATTTCAACTATATTCCAAATGATGATGTTATATTTTGCTGATCAATATTTGGCCAGTCTAGGTAAAGCAAATAGAATGCTTATACTAGATCCACATATTGTCCTGCTAAGCAGTGAAAGTTGGTCCCCTCTAATCACAATACACTTTTGACGACAAATTTTTCTGCGTCGTTTTTTCTTGAAATTTACCTCCTCCTTGGCAATTTGTCTCTCAGTTTCCTTAGCTCTCCAGAGTTTGTCTTCGAGAGTGTATATTCCGGATATTTACTAGTGAAACTTTTTACTGTGAAATGAGAGAAACACTGATCGGCAAAATATTTCCCATTGATTTACAAAATTCACCGATAAATAATTAGTTTTTATTATTTTACGGATAATTCTTAATATATTGTTCATTATTCTACGATTTTTCACGCCTGTGGTTTAAAAATGAATTGAATCTGATTGTAATAGAGACGTACCATAAGCGTTGGCTATGGTTACGGCATCTATTATATTAGGTTTTAATTAACGGAAGATATTTTTGCTACTAAAGTTACCCTTTTTACGGTAGTTCTAAATTTTCTGACGAATGCTGATGTTAATTATTAAACCAAAACCGAAATTCTAAGTTCTTTTTTTTCAAAACAGTTTTTATATCACAATTGTATGAGTCATAAATAAATATTTGGTTTTTTAATTGTGTAAAATAGGATCTCTAGTTTACGGAACTCTGACTTCCTCACTGTGTTAGCCACCATATAACTTATTAATGAATTTTATAAGAAACTGAGTAAGAAATAGAAATACAGAATGCACAGATTCTATATATTTTTAAAAATTTTATTACATTTTAAGATTAGAAAGAAGCTAATTTATCATAAGTAAAAATAAATATGCAAGGTGGGAAGAAACTTCTTTGGCCTTACACGGGGCGAGTGTCTCCATTGCAGCCAACGTTTCGGTTCCCGACTCGGTCATCGTCCTCGGGGCATCAGAATGCCGCTAAGTCAAAAATGGAGACACTCACCCGGCAGAACTACCGAGAAGTTTTTACTCATCATGTACGTACACCGGGAAAGCATAAGATCATTCAAGTTTACAAGATTTTTCCTGAAAATCATTTTTTATGCAAGAACCAAGAGAGTCAAATCTCGCACTCGCGGGGTTTACTCGGCAGGAATCCAGTAAAATGTTAATCAATTAGGTCTTTATGTGTCATGACGAGAATTAAAGAAAGATTTAATTTTTGACTTCCTCTTCTCCTTCTATAATCTGTGTAGTCCGCGTGCTTTTCTTTGGAGATCGTGCCGATTCTGTGCGCCAAAAAACTTACAAAATTAATTACATTGTTTTCTTTCCTTGCTACGCCTATTCGTATTCACTGTCATTTTTGCATGATATCCGACGAATCATTCTCATTTCTGTGCTCTGAAGGCGTTATTTTGTTCCGTGGGGGAGAGAGGGATGGCAAAGTGAACTGTGTACGTAATTCCGCGCGTCGCTACATTCGCACGGGACCTCGTCCTTCGTGGAACGACGTCCCCTCCGCGCGCGGAACGAGCGCTCTCTCCGCCCGCGGAATGATGACGCCGCGGATTGCACGCGATGCGCGGCATTCTCCCCGCGGCCACGGAACGGCCCCCGGGAGAGACGCCGCTCCTCGCGATTCGATTCCCTCGATCCTTAACCTGTCACACTCCCCGATTGGTTGGTATCGACTGATTGATTCCTAATGTGTCTATCTTCTAGTCTACATATATATATATATATATGCACTGAAGAAATCTTGGTGGCGGCGAAGCGCATTTCGCATATAAACAAATAAACAGATATAGTTGAGAACAGAGTCACAAATAAAAAGGACACTCACAGGAATTAGTTCGGACGTTTCGGCGGATTTATGATAGAACTCTCTCTGCCGCAGTCGAAGGCGGTCCAACCGCCGAAACTTCCGAAATAATTCCTGTGAGTGTTCTTTGTATTTGTGTCTCTCTTCTCAACTATATCTGTTTATTTGTTTATATATATATATATGATATACATAAACAAACAACTATATGTAGCATTAGTGGACTTAAAAAAGTATTTGATAACGTGGAGTGGAATAAGATATTCAAGTTGTTGGATAAAATAGGTATTGATTACAACGACAGACGAGTAATATTCCAACTCTACCAGAATCAAGTCACCAGAAAGAAAATTAAAAATGGAGGAATAATAGAATCTAAAATAAATAAAGGATTTAGGCAAGGGTGTAATCTCTCATCAGGGTTGTTCAACATATTCGTATATGGAAGAAGCAATGAAGGAAATAGAAGAAAAGAGCATCAGAGATATCAAATTGAACGGAGAAGAAATTAACATGCTACGTTTCGCGGACAACATAGCAGTCATAGCAGAGAAACATGAAGACCTACAGACTACTTTGGACACAATGGAAAAAGTACTGAATGAGTACAACATGAGAATAAATAGAAGGAAGACTAAAATACTAGTATGCGG
>WURS02042459.1:0-11214 GCA_011762765.2 Rhinocypha anisoptera | reverse complement strand
GACTACCGCGCCAGGGTTTAAGGTTCAGGAAAGGTTGGGTAGCGAGTTACAGGAATTCAAGTGCCGACGCGCGAACACATAGATATTAATATAAGGTTGCATTTTTCAGGCGGTAACATACATAGAAATTTACCTTCAAAAGTCACTTGTATCACCATTGGATTTGGAACGACAAAATAAAAACGAGCAGGGTAGGAAACACAAATAACGTAATAATGAGCTAGGAAATTGTTATCTTAGATATTTTTGCATCAATTCTTAAAAGTATTTAAATTATCAGAGAAGGACTCAAATCGTTCTGCAGGCAGACTGTTCAACCAGCGATTGTTCTGTTTAGGTACGAAAACTTTTTTTTATATTTGCCCTTTGAGACCCGAATGAGGGAATAGAAGTGAAGAAAGGGATGGGATGAGTAGCATTGTCACCGGAAGAGGGGAAGGTCAATCGCCGCCGCCGCAGTCTTCAACCCTTAAGGTCGTTTTGTTGGGCGAGGATTGAGAGACCTCGTTCGCCTATAGCCCATCGGCTGAGCGCGTGTGAAAATACACACGTCAGGGTAATGCATATAATGGGGACCGGGCAGTTCCTTACCCTTCATGCCACCCACCGAGAAAATCACCCTAACTTGAGTTCTGGCTTCATTTGGTCTAATGTCTCGAATCCGGGTTTCTGGCGGTCTCAATTTCTGGCGTGCAATAACACTCGATCACTGAACACAAATATACGGATAGGTAATGAAGATTCAGTGTTGTGACGAGACCATTAACTAGCTCAAACACCACAAACGAGTTAGGATCCTATGATGTAGATCCCGATTAAAACATTAGATAGGGTGATGAGAACCCTGAAGGGGAGCAACTCAGCCACGAAAGAAAAGACTCATAAGACCCCGGTGAGTCTAATTTTAGAATTATATATGTTGGATCGTCACGTAGAAGGGCACATTAAAAAAAACTGAAGAAAGTACAAAGGAAGGCAGACAGATATGTATTGGGAAAACAGAGGAGGACGGTCGGAGTGACAGAAATGTTAAAATTACTTGGCTGGGAGTTTTTGCAAAACAGATGAAAGAGAGGCAGGCACATCTGTGGAATGTTCCAGAGACTGAAGGGAGAAGAAGCATGGAGGGGGGTGGGAACTACTACTAAAGGTGCAAAAACCAAATTTGTATGGGGAAGAACGATCACCAACATAAAATAAAATGCCAGTCTCAAAGGACACATGTAAAAAAGTTCTCATACCTAAACCGAAAAATCGCCCATTATCGCGCAATCAACAGTCTACCTGAACAAACTTTTGCTAAAAATGTAAATACTTTTAATAATAAATGCAAAAAAATCTAAGACAACAATTTCCTCGCTCATTATTACGTACTTTTGCTGCCTAGCTACCACCTGGCAAAATACCAGCCTGTAACTTGCATAATAATAATTAAAATTGAGGCGAGGTATCCGACCAGAAAACGCGGATACTGACTTATCCTCATGATGTACGATACATAATAGGTAATAATGAGAAGCACATGAATAGTATCATTAAAAAACGGAATTATAGTACTATTAGTATAGAGAGCACCAGGATTTTATCATTCAAGCCCAGTGGAAAATAGAGAAAAGAAGTTCAATATTTTTCGAGTGACTTGTGATGGAACTTGCAAATGATCTTTTTAATTTGCATTAATGTTACCAGCAATACTTGAAGATGCCATTAAGAAATAAAACTAATCTTTTAAAATAAAAAATATTAATGTGCTTGTAATTAAAATAAATTATTCAATCAAAACTGGCCCATTTTAGATGCAGGTAGATGTATATTTGGGGACATCGACATCATAGGTCATTTTGCACCTGGCCCATTTTATTTTCACCATTCTGTCGTGGAGCCTATCTAAATGATCACTCAGTAGATATCTTCTTTACAAAATAACTCAGTCACCCGTCACGCGCCGGACATAACTGCCTCCTCAATCCTTGTTGCGAACGAATGAAAATGAACTACATACTTGGGATGCGAAGAGAAAGCATGAATGCGTTCCTTGCATATGGCCAAGTTCGAAACAAAGACCGTGATGTAAGAGCACGCATACTGCCGTGACACGGTAAGAAATCAATGTTAGCCACTCTTCGCATACCACGGTAGGGAACTGACAATATATTTAAGGAGAAGTGGATGAGAGAGGCTGTTTTTATATTATAAAATGGTAAAGTGCCAAAAAATAGGTATAATGTTTATAAAATTTCGTTTTTTCCCGTCGTACAATTCAATCGAAGTCTTCTCGGGTTTTCCCACAGGGTTTCAGCAGCCGACGTTTCAACAGTTGACTCCGCCATCGCCCTAAGTATGACAGTGGAATCAGTTGTCGAAACGTCGGCTGCTGAAACCCTGACCCTGTGAAAAAAACCGAGAAGAACTCATTAGATACGTTTACTTTCCCTTATCATTTTTTTCAGAACTGTATTTTTCCTAACATTGGAAACACAAGAGAGTATAACTTCTCTGGGACCTAAAATGACATATTGGATCAAAGAGGATCCAAATGTCACTCTTTATACCATGTTTTTCCCTATAACGATACTTTTAAGGAATGGTGACTTGGGTACCCATTCCAATTATAAACTCCTCACTCTGTTAGCTGCAACTACAAAATTTGCATCATTGCCCTGCATTAACTGCCCTTACAAGATACCATGCACTAGCCCGTACATGACCACGTCGGAAAGGATGTTTGCATGCATGACGGAATCAGGCGATATGAAAATCGGCCTCACACACGCGGTGCATGACGGTGAGTTTATTGCGTGCAAGCTGAAGCTAGAGGGGTCTCCTCACTATTAAGATGAGCAAAGATGAGCACTTGAATAACATACCACTTTCCACCGCTAGTTTTCCGGATAATTTTCACTCAGGCTCCTTTAAATAATTGCCATTACGCATTTTTATAACCTATCTACTTGAAACCATTCGCGCCAGAGCCCTAAACTGGTATACAATCCCTGCATACGGGTTCGCGACAAATTAAAGGAAAAATGACCAAAAAAAGGTCGTCTGTACCGGAGGGATGATTCTGAACGCCCGATATATCGGTTGTTCGGTGCAAGAGGATACGTTGATTAGCTGCCTATTTGTCACAGTAATATGCTTTAAGTTATAACAATATGATTTTTTAGCTTAGAAGCGACATCTTCCCATTTCACAGAACAATCAATGCTCTGATCATGTGAGTACCATGCATGCTGAGAAAAAATTAGAACATGTTGTAAATTCTCCGTGCATGATCCCGTCATTCAGGGAAATGTCGTTTCCGACGAGACCATGCACGGACTCATGCTCATGATATCATGTACCGTGTAAGGAACTTGATTAGAATAGAACTTGAGTAGAATGTGAACTTGATTCATTTTATCGATCAAAACAATTGTTTGAATTTGAATTGGGGTAGTTTCTGGGGAAGGAAATTTTGTACTGTGTTATTTCTCCATTACATTGCACTTCCAAATTTTATATACGGCGTTCCTGTGCGACTTGCGATGTTTTTCGGGAACTTTGGGACGATTCGACTTGCGAGTTCTCCACTTGACCCACGAAATCTCTCGTTCCTTCTTCGCAGACGGCCCCGGGGGCGGGAGGCAGGAGGTCGGAGGCGGCGGCAGGGCGGCTGGGGCCAGCAGCAACAAGGACGTGTTGGCCGCGTCGGTGAGGCTCAAGGACCTGCTGGAGGCTGGACCACGGGTGCCCGCGACGGGGGCCGGAAACGGGGGCTCAGGGCCCCAAGGGTCCAATAATGCGATCGAGCTGCCGCCTTGGTTCGACTGGGACAAGTTCCAAAGGTGGGTGGAGGGGGAGGAGGGGGGAGAATATGAGCCTTCGTTTCATTTGACGCACACCATGGTGAACGTCTTCTAAGGTTTGGGGGGGCAATCACATACACTCATTTCCAGTTGGGTTCACGCACAAACGGAAAATAATACTTATTGCCTTTTTTGGGAGAACGTGAATGTGATGTCTGAAATTTTCCGTCGAGACTTCAATAAAATAATATTTCAGAAATCTTCACCCTTCCACAGTGCTACCAGACCCTATTCATAATTCGGAGTTCACAAACATTTTGCGCAAGTGGCTGATTTTGTGAATTTCTTTTATTGAGTATGGCATAAAACACCTCCGGGTCATTGTTTTCAGTTTAAACAAATTTATAAATACATGCTAATGAGGAAACTCTTACGAGGATAATTAAAATATTATATTACCCTTCTACACTTTTGAGGACCTCTTTTCCTACATATGTTTTTAAGGATCTTGGCGTAAATTAACCATCCATAGTCTTTTCAACCACAATGCCGGGTGTAAGGGGTTGAGGAGAGAGCTATCCTAGTACTGAGTCCTACGGCGTCTGATTAATTCACACATCAGGGTATTTGAGAGGGGCCAGTTCCTCTTCCTTGTGTCCCCGGGGGAATGCCCCTTGCGGTTTCTCACGAATATATCGCAGCCAGAGAATCTCTTCCAGCATGTGTTCGGCTGGGAGTGTCTAGAGGCGTCACGGGGACTTGAACGCGGATTCCCCGTTCGTCAGTCAAGCGCACTATATCAAATGGGCTAATACGACCTGTTTCCGGAAGAGATTATGCTCTAATGACATACGAATGTTTAGATATATTTATCAGTCTTTATCAGGGCTTTGAATAGAGGAATAATAGAGGGAAACAAAACAACAACGAAAAACAAAAAATACCAAACCAATCAGGGCACTGACACTAGCATAATACGAATATAAAACTAGAACAAATTAAATAAACCAGTTCAGTGATACAGTAATCCGATTATCCTGTTACGGAATAATCGAATTTTTGAATTGGAGAATTCATGTCTTCCGTGGCAAGATAATTGCGTTACTGTGTCATTAAACTGGTTTGTTTAATTTGATTTGGTTTTATCTTCGTATTAACTGGCATAAGAAGCCTGATTGGTTTGGTAGTAATAGCTGCTTCCTCGTTTATTCCTCGCATTTATAGCCCTGAGGAGTTATAAATAAATCGATACGTCGGTATATTTTAACGCTTAATTAACTCTAATACCGAATTCTCAATGACAATAAACAAAGACAGAAAATATTAGAACCTGATAAAACCCCAATTGAATCAGCACGTACAAAAACAGTACAGTACAGGGATTCAGGAATCCAAGAGGGATTCCTGAATCCCTGAAGACGATGGGCGAGCGGAACACGGAGGACCTGACCCGGTGTGAAACCCGAGAACTTATCACCCAGAGTATTCGCCGGGAAAACACCAGACCATACAGTACAGAAATATCTTTTAAAGATAATCACCAGTCAAAATTTTAAGAATGTTGCACAGGGTAAATAGACTTGAAGGAGTTGAAGAATGAGTTGAATGACTTGAAAGAGTTGAATAGAATGAAGAAATTCCACATAGTGAAGCCTACGGTAATATGTTATTTTATGAATGTGATATGTGATACCCGTGGACTTAAAGAGGCCTCATGTCCCACATAATCTGGTCACTCTATGCTGCACTCGATCCACCACCAATCCTCTCTCATGAGATCCTCACCTCCACACGCTCTGAAAATTAAACTATGCTCTTCCTACGGTTTTTCATCAGATGATGTGACAGTAATCCATTGATATCTGTCATGTTGAATGATTCTGTGGAAAAAACAAAGCACTGCGTCATGTTTTGTTTTTATTTGCCACTCCTCCAGCTTCCCGAACTTGCTTTCCCCATGACAGATCCATAGTTTTGGTAACTCCTAAATATTTAAAATAATGTATGTTAGTTTAATTTATTTCCTTAGCTCTGTAAGAGTTCGAGGTGTCCACCAAACCTTCAAAACTTCATATCGTAGTATAGCACCCCCCTTTTCCGATTTTAATTCCAACTCTCATGTCTCACAATAGAGTCTTGAATCTCATTTGGGTCTTTTGACAGTGATTCTCTATCTACCTGACTGAAGTCCACTCTGTATATCACTGCATGGTCAGCAAAGAGGTGGCTTTTACCGTTGGCCACAATAATAATGTAGTTTATGTATTAAAGTAGCAATGAGGGTCTGATAATTTCTATCATTATCTCATATTCAAGAAACCTGTTATTATTCCAAATTGTGATTGCGTTTTAGTGAATCCCTGACCAACACAATGACTTAAGTATAATTTGAGCACTACAGACGTGTTTTTTTCATTCATACTAACTTCTATGACATATTTCACGATTCTGTTTTGTGAGAGACATCATCATCAGTACTTCTATCCGAAGATTGGTAGATTGGTTGACTGCAGCCCTCCATCCTTTCCTATTTAGTGCTAGCTCTCTTGCTCCTTGGTAGATCTTCCTTCTAACGTCTCTAATAATTTGCCCTATATATATATGTCCCTTGGCATTCCTCGAGGGGCCCTCCCCTCTATTTTTGCTTCTATTATATTCTTCACGAATGCATTATGCATCAGGGTGTGTCCTATCCATCTTATTCTTCTTTTTCTTATTGTACCCCACAATGCCTTAGTTTCCTCCACTCTTCTGTAACTTCCTTGTTCCTAACTCTGTCCGTCCACTTGACTTTCAGCATTCTCCTCCAACACGATGCCTCGAAGGCTTCTATGCTTCTTTGGTCTCTTTTTCCAATGGTCCATGTCTCTGATCTATAGAGAGCTATGCTCCATACGAATGTTTTCACATATTTCTTCCTTGTTTGGAGTGAAATTTTTATAGAGCTTTGTAGTTGCCTCTTCGCCATGAATGCCTTCTTAGCCTGAGCTAATCTACTCTTGATATCCATAGAGCTCCTTCCATCCCATGTAATTCTGCTTCCCACGTAGGTGAAGGATTCCACTTGTTCTAATTTCTCTCCTTGTAGCTCGACGTCTGCACTCCGCTTCTCTCTTCCGCACACTAGAATTTTAGTCTTCCTTCTATTAATTCTCATGTTGTACTCATTTAGTACTTTTTCCATTGTGTCCAAGTTAGTCTGTAGGTCTTCACGTTTCTCTGCTATGACTGCTATGTTGCGAAACGTAGCAATTTTTTTGTCAATCGCCGAGGTGAATCTTTCTCGGTCCTTTTTCTCCTCTAATGTTTTTATGTCCCATCTCGGCTCACGTTTCTCTATTTATTTTCTTATATATTAGGCAGCTCTCCAAGAGCACTATATTATGGTCACTATTTATATCTGCACCGGAATAAGTCTTGAACTGTTTTACTTGATTCCTATACCTTTGTCTGACGAGAATGTAGTCGATTTGGTATCTGGGGATGTCCCCGGCATTTTCCATATGTATCTTCTTCGTTTCGGTTGCTCGAAGAATGTGTTCGCTATCATCATTTTCCTCTCGTTGCAGAACTCTATTAGCCTATCTTATTCAGCATTTCGTTTCCGAGTCCGAAATGTCCTATGCTGCTTCCTTCTTTTCCCTCTCCAACCACTGCTCATTACGATCAGGTTCTCCATTCCTTTCACTTCGTTAGGGACCGAATTTCTCATACTCTTCGTAGTCATCTGCTTCATAACCAATTTTTTAACAACCACAACCAACCAAGTCCACATTTTTAGATTCCATTTCTTTAATTTCCTACTCTTTTTAATCCTATTGAATAAGGCATAGTATTTCACTATAACCATAGTCGTAAATTCATAGTCAGCGTCCGTCTCTTCCTACCCTCACGACAGCATTCCAGTTCACAATATTTTTTCTGCCGGTTAGGTTAACAACTTGACAACACTCACACAATAACACCTAGTATGCTCCTTCATCCTGCTGACCACCCCTAAGTATTCATGGATTATAAATCCGTAATGTGCATCTTCCAAGTTTGATTATTCTTCAACCAGAATTATTTCATCAATAATATTTTCACTGTTGACTACCCTCCTTCATAATTTCTAACTCAGAAATTAGGATGGCACAAGCTCAATCTAATTCTCTCCGCCTCAGGCTAGCCCTATAATTATTTCTGCAATAATCTTCAGCAATTCTCCATTTCGCTTCACAATACAATAGTACATATTATTTTCCTTGCTCTATTCCGAGTTTGCTGTCATTCATCTTACACTCAAAATCGTCCTTTCATTCCATTTTCCTCTTTTAATCATTACTGTCTTCTACTTTAAACAAAATACTACGTAGTTGTGACAAAGGTGCCAATCTTAATTTCCTGGAGAACTTTGAAATTTTGTAAATGACCTTATACCCTCTACCTCCTCCCCTTTTCCTCGATGTCCCGGTTCCCTTAACTCCTCTCCCCTAGCCCTGTTTACCTTCCCCTAATATTTTTACTCTTTATAAAAACCTGGAAAGGTTGAAACCGAAGGAGTTGTTCAATACATTTCAGTGGAATTAAACCAAGTGTATTTTATTTTGATATCCATGATTTGTTTGAAGTTGAACGATAATAGAAATAGAAAGTTATTTTTTGAGAAGCAGTGAACATCCCAAAAAATTTTAAAAATGATTTTAAGTAAAACTTTTACCATGAGCAGTGGCAGCAAACCGGATTTCACTGGTGAGTATGCGATGATATTAAGGTGTGTTGTGTCACATGACTCGAAGACCGTGAAGTGTCTTACGAATTTGTTGGGGCGCCTTCATCCGTCTGATTCGAGATGACGATTGGTACAGCTGCGGCGACTTGGAAAGCATTGACGAATTTGATGGAGGTCAATCTAACCAGTAAATTCGGAGTAATGGTCAGTAAGAGCGTAAGATGTTGGCAGCAACGTTTGATTAATATCACTATGAAAATGTAGGAGGAATCCAAGAAGGAAGACATTTGTATACGTCGACTTAAAATTACCTGACATTGAAGACGAAAAGTCATATTTGATAACACATGTACAAAATTCAAACATTAAGCCAACACTAATAACGTGTTAAATTAACTACTAGTTAAAATGTATTGTTGGAGACTCCTCCAACCGTCGTTTCTATCCTTTCAGTCCCCTTCCCATTTGCCCTTACTACCGGTCTGAGGTGCCTAATATATATTTATATTCCGACCAGGCAAGAAACAACATCGTTGAACTATTAAACTTCATCGTATAGGAGTTTAAATTCCAAACTTGTATCATTGATGTAGCTGTCATAGACAAGAATAAACCAGTCAGTGCATTTATATGGAATTAAGATTTAACGAGATGTCACCCAAGTTAATCTTTTTATTCATTTGTTATTGCAATAGTCCTATTATTTTAATTTTTCAAAGTGACAAAATAAAAGTCAACTTTCTCCAATTGGATTTATCTGATTTTCGTCCCAATAAAAAATGTTGATATACCAGTATGGCGGAAGAAAGAAATAATCAAGTGAATTTATTGCAATCAAAATAGCAATGCCATTGACTCAATTTGAAATGTTCCCACATTCAGCACAATTTATTTCACGTTTTGATATCTGAAATTTAGTTAGTTGTACAACCATAGACATGTCACTTATATATGATTTCTCAATACTTTTGTAACTCATATGGGTGAAGTTAGTTAGTTCTCCATTAGATCTTTCTTGTGAATATTATCGAGTTACCAGTTGTGTGTTCATTTCGTTATTATCTTACGATTGTCAATCGGTTTACTCGCTGGTGCGAAGTGAAACCTATGCCTAATATTAATGCAGAATCATCAGTTTCGGCATTATTAAATTGTTGGATTTTGCGTTTCGTGTGTCCTATGAAGATAACCGTAGATCGAGGCACTCAAATCACTTCACATTCATTTAGCGAGTTTACTAAACGTTTTGGTATCTAGGTTCTGCACACAACGAGTTTTCACCCGTAGTCTAAAGCGATGGCTAAATGGCTTCACCGGCAATTAAAAGCTGCATTAATGGCTCACGGGTGTATCAGGTTAGAGGCCCTTCCCTTCGTTTTGTTAGGAATTCACTCATATTCCAAAGAGGATTTGAATACTTTCGGAGAATACAGGTTTTCAGAGAATCCCTTGGTCTTACAGAAAATTTTCAGTGTGACTCAGGATCGAATTCCAGATTAATGCAGTTTTATATCTCTATTGAGGAGTGTTTTTGATCAATAAGCACCCTCATTTGTTTCTAGGCATTCGAGAGGCGGGGGATTTATTTGTAAGTATTTTGGCTGATTGCTAGCATTTATTTTTGCGGAATTGTCCGATTATAAAATCGTTACAGCCACCATATACAGGCCCGTATGAGATTGTAGAAAAAGACGACAAGATGATGGCTTTAAGAATAAAAAAGAAGGAAATCTAGGTTTCTATCGATCGGCGTACGTTCTAAGTGACGAAAAGAATCGTAGTACTTCTGCTTAATCAAATACGAAGATATCATAAGAAGATGCAGAACGGAGACCACCATCCGCTGTTTTTCTCCGTGAATTCTGTCCCTGCAAAAGTCATCAATAAGTCAAAGTCAGGAAGAAACAATGCGATTTCCGAATCGCTGTGAAACATGGTCATTGCAACTGCCTATGGGGGGGGGGGGGTACTGCCTTTGGTGTGCACGTGTGCGCTTTATGTTCGATGATTATTTCTGTTTGACGTTTATTTACTTGGCGCTATATTTTCGATTGTTCCTTTAGTTTATCTACTCGCTTTGTTCGGGTTGCTAAATGTACATACAAATCGATGTTGTAGAGTTGATGTTAAGCTTTGACGAAGTTGAGACCAATACGCACTGCACTAATATATTGATCAATTTCTTTGGACATATTCCATACAATAAATCCATAAATGTCTAAATATACATACAATTGTGTTAAAATTTATTTGACATCAGAAGTAAAGCGGCGGGAGATAATAATACGAATTATATGAAGTTAACCTATTCCTTCTTGACATTAACCTTGATAAAAGAAAAAAAAAAAAGCTCTACTTGATCTTTAGCTCTTTTGACGTCATCGGATATTCAGAGATATTCCTTGGACTGCAGACATCTAATAAATTGAGAAAATGAATGATAAAATTTTAAATGTATTACTTCCAGAGTGTCTTACTCTGCTTATCTATTTAATTTATGACATCTCAGTCAAAAGGATCCACCAATGAAAACAGACCTTACAACGTATGGTGGAGAAGGATGTCCTCTTCCTAGAATGCTGTGTTAAGGTCATTTTCACAAGCGTAGGCACTGTGTAAGGTCACTTTCCTCCTGGAAACATGGGCATCTCCACTTTAGTGGTCCTCGTCCAGATGCTGATTATCCAATGTTCGCTGCAGGAGGTGTCCACGCAG
>WURS02042448.1:0-11215 GCA_011762765.2 Rhinocypha anisoptera | reverse complement strand
GGGGTGAGGGGGTGGGTGGGGGGGGGTGGCGGCGTGGCACTCCCTCCATCTCCCCCCTCTCGCTCCCCTCACTTGTGGTATCGTCGATAAAAGGCGAGCCGTGCGGCATGGTGCAGATACCTTAAAAATTTCATGGATGCGGCGCCTCGCGACGCCGCTGTAAATCAGCAGCAACGCGGGCTGGTGCGGGGGCGAAGGGTGGGGAGAGAGGGTGAATGGTGTGGTTGCCGCTGGCCATGATGCCCCATCAGTCCTCACCCCCTTCCATCCCTTCCCCCCCCCCCTCCACAGACCCGCGCGCCTCTGGGGGAGGAGACATTCTTGACGACCCAGTTCCGATCTCCTCCTTACTGGAGAGAGAGGTAAGGAGAATTGAAATGAACGGATGGGGCGATACGGTACACAGTACTTCCGGGGTCAACGGTAACTCCCATAAAGGTTCACTGTTTCGTGGCTGCTTACTCTCGGTGGACGCAATGCACGAAAGGAAGAACACTGCAGTTCCACGAAACAATAACTTAGTTTAGACTACGACCGTGACGCATCAATTCCAAGTATAGTCTTCGAGTGATATTTGGAATGGACAACGCGAACGCATCACTTGAAGTCGATTCTTGGCATCAACACCATGACTCTAGTATAATAAATTATAATAAACGGTATCAGGCTTTGCTTCGTGGAAGTTGTATATATCCATGTTAGGAATAAATATACTTTGTACTTTTCCACAGATTTAAATCTGTGGAAAAAGCACAAAGTATATTTATTCCTAACAAGGATAATAATTTATATCGATAGCAAAAATTAATAGTTTCTGCTGAAATAATTGCTAACATTTGAACAAATTAGCCTTGGAAAATTAAAAACTTTAACGGCTGCAAAAAAGTTTTTAAAATATCTAATATAATAAGGCCGTTGAACTCAAACATTTTCTTAAATTGTAGGCAAATAAAATGGTATGAACACAGCAAGACTTGTCTATGTTGGTCACTCACGGCTCCGACGGATGGTGGGAAACAACTGAAGGTGGTGGCCAACTTATGCAGGTGTGACCATACCATGTGTGTTTTGCCGGTTCCACTGAAAAAGTGGCCAACTTTGTCAGGTGGCCAAATGGGAGGTTCGACTGTAATTCATTTGGTAGAATTTCGTTGCTCTTTTTTAATGGGTTAACTCTTTAAATTTCGATGTGTGGTTCAACAATAGTTGTGCATAAATACAGAAGGATCAGATTCAAGACAAGATGTGGGATGGAATTCATAAAAAGCAGACATTAAATGTGTTCAAGGAATTTCTGCCAGATTTTCTGCCTCTTAGAACTAGGTCAACGTTTGGTCACTCTCTAACTCTGATCAAATAAATTCCCGCTTAACAACAGGGTTATAATTTCTGTAAACCCCCTTTTGTAATCCTTTACAATTAGCAATTCGAAATGCTCTTTTGTATCCTCACTTCCCTTCACTTTCCCAATTTTTAACTTTCGAACGCGTCTTTACAGCATCCAATCTCTTAATGTTTCTCCTTGTGCCTTAATTAATTCTTGTCACCATCAGATTTATCCAAACAGCCTCCTTTTCTCCCCCGCTACCTCGTCTAAGATAAAAGGGCCAAGGCTAATAGGGAAGTTTGGAGAGGCCTGTGACCAGATGTGACAAACCAACCAGCCAAAAGGAATTGAATAACTGAGGGAGTGAGAGAATCCTTTCTCATTCCCTCCACCATGGAACCAGAGGACCCCATTCAGAATTCCCTTATTTTCATGAACGGATATGTCAGAAATTGTTGGAAAATTATTTACTAGGCCGTATCTTTTGAGCCGAAATAGTTTTACCGCGTTTAGATTGAATATACCAGATACTCTGAATATTTTGATCCCTGTTAGTTTTAGCTTTTTGATTATTAAGGCTCCGTAACATATGTGGATATCACTTCTCTTCTTTTATCTAATCCGTATTAATGTTAAATATTTCTTGGTAGAGAGGGAAACGTATTTTGTACACACATACGCAATCGGCTATGAGTATGCTTTTCTTCTTTGTAATGGACCTTTCTACGGACGGATATCAATCAGACAAATGTCCTCTTGAGAATTTTCATCCATCTACTGTTAACTTCCTACCTTCCTGACAAGTGTTAATACCCCAAATCTTCGTCCTCTTTTACATGACACTTCTCTTTAAGCATTCCCTCTGTAGCATGTTGCCCGAACATGTTGTTTTTCTCGTCTTCATAAGAAGGCTATCTCATCTCCAACACCCTTCTGGGAACCTCATTCCTCACCCGTCCTCTTTTCGTGTCGCTTTTTGTCCATCCTTCCACACATCAATGTTTGAAAATCCTCTCTAAGCGTCAAACCTAGTAAATTGGGTATTTTCAGGCGTTACTTTGTGGAAGCGATCCTTAATGAAGATGAAAACACCAGGTTTTTCCACATGAAATTTTTTGTATTATATACGACCTAGGTTTCGACCTGATGATGACTTTGCAAGTCGAAACCTAGGTCGTATATAATAAAATAATTTTCACGTGGAAAAACTAAGTGTTTTCATATTCATTGTCAAATCTAGTCCTAAAAGTTAGTATCGTTTGAATAAAATAGTAATGTAAAAATCTCTATTTCTTATAAATTCGCCTTCCAACCTTACCCGCATCAATTTTAATCCCATATACTTCCTCCGAAATAACATGTCCTTCCACTAGTTTTCTTTGAGAATAAATAATGCCTGTTATAGATTCGACCTCTTCCACGCCCCGTAGGTGGCTTGCAATTACCCTTGAGTGGTTGCTCGTATTAAAACTGCCGAATGTTTGCTTTGGGATACGTTAGCCGACGCTCGGCGGAGGCTACTGAAAAACACTCCCTCCCACGTAATATCATAAACCAATTCGTGAGGATAAATCGAATTCCTTGTTTACGTTCTTAATGTCGAGGGCAATCACGTCTTCTTCTGCGTGTCTGGAGGATATTGCCTCAATTTTCCACGACTCTGGGAATCTTCTTTCCATTCGTTGATGACTTCCATCATAGAGTACCAAGTCTAATTTCTCTTCCTCCTTTTCTTCCGTTTTGATTTGCTCTTAATGTGTGCTCTCCCTCTACATGAGACTTTGCATTAGCCTTAGAGGAAATTAAACCGACCAACAAATTTGACTAATTTCTCTCGTCTTCGACGTCCTCTACAACTCCTCAATTTCTCATTCTTATTACAATACTGCACAAATAAGGAGTGTTATATTTTCGGCGGCTTGTTATGTTTGCATGTTTGATCCACCGGAGCAACTTAACGACTATACCAATTTTAATGCGCAAACACTCATTTGAATCGTTAGGTTCCTGGAAGTGTCATAGGCTATATATTACCGGATGTTTACTTCCCTTTTGAACCGGAAGTTTTACGTTTGCACGTGAATAATAATACCCTAGCAACCAAACGTTTCCAAGAATTTTGACGTATGACCCTCCGGTGGTTTTCATAGTGTGTTAGCGAGCTTAATATGACATAAGAAATTTATTTCTCTAATAAAGTTTTTCAGACTACGACAAAAAATATAATATTCTGATTTATCATTTCTCAGATTCATCTACGTAGCCCTATTATCATATTATATTACCAATTATTTTCTCTAAAACGAAAATAATAAAAAAATAATGAAAAATTACGTCTGCAATGAACTAATAAGGTAAAAGAAAGATTGGTTTTCTTTTTGTTGAATATATATTTATGTGTGTACATATATATCTATATATATATAAATATATTAATAATGTTGCAATATGAAAAGACGTTGGTTTTAATGTGCAACTAAATCTTCCTCGTGGCATGCCTTTTATCAATCAATTCAGAAACTTTGACCTTCATTTAAATTTACAATGCAGTCGGGGGCTATTTTGAAAGTGTAACGTAACAAGTATATAGAGAAACAGCCACCGATTGCATTAAAAATTTTCCAATTGATATAAGGCATGCCACATCATAGATATAGTTTCAGATTTCAGATGGGATAATAACACCCAAGGAATAAAAGTACTTAATCACCAGTTAATAAAATATCTCTTCATAATATCCATACGTTATCATGTTGTGAATTTTCATGGGGAACTTTTCCATATTATTTATGACGAAAAGATTGTTACTCCACTGTTCCTCACGCATAATCAATTATCCTTTCAGGTGCCGTAAATGATACGCGTGACACCTGTGGAGAGAACGCTTTTGTGTGCATCACGAAAGCAGGAGTGTGGCGCGGAGTTCTACCGAATTTAGAATTTTGGAGGAACTGCGGTGAGTGTTTTTTACGGCTAAATAGTAACGAGGAGTTATGGAGTAGAGGGACGTTTCACTTTGCATGAACAAGCATTTCAAAGGGCGACACGTTTCGGGAAAAAGAATTTTAGGAGGAAGGAGCTGTTTAATTTCCGAGTGGTAATCGATATTCTCGCTATCCGTTTTATCTCTGGAGTAGTTTTCCGTAAAGGGTATTAAAACTTCAAAGAAATGAAGGATGATCGTATTCGAGGCTCTTGGTATGCGAGTGTGGTGAAGGATGGAGAAGGTCAAGTGGACACAGAGTGAAGACAAGAAGTGTTGAGACTGAAATGGGAGAAGAGGCAGTTGAATTGGGGAAAAAAATAAGGAGGCTGCATTAGTGGATTGAAGGGATACTCAGAGGCGATGGGTTGTTAAAGGCATTAATAAACGGTAGAATGTTGGGTAGGCGAGCTATAGATGTGTAGCTTCAGCGTAGACATGAAGGCGTGGCGTGGTACGATTCCTGTTATTTTCTGGATTCCTGACCTTTACAGATTGTCTACCAGTTAACATCACAACTTCAAACTCAATTTATGTTCAATAAGAATATGTTTTTTCTGTATAATTTTCTATCCTATGCAAAAAATAAATGTGAAACTTTTGCTTTCATACACTTTTTAACCACTCTTTACAGTTTATAAGAATAATGTGAGTGTTAACAATATAATGTACATATACTAGGCATTTATTCATGTTTTGGGTTAGATTTTCCAAATTTGCTTTGTGTTTAGATAAAATAGAGAGGGTAATTTTTTAAAATTCCGTTTTTTATTTAAGAAAAATGGCGAGCTGTTAGATGGGTTAACGTCGCTACACAATGGAAGGCAAACATGTCACCAAAGATGCTCTCTTCCAGACAAAACTATCAAGGGATTAGCCTCCCCAAGATGAAAAAAATATAAGTTACCATGTCGTAAAAGGGGGGGGGGGGTTTCTTGATTAAACCCTCCATTTATTATTACGTTTTCTAAGTAGTTAGTCAGTCGATGTGAATGGGGTCGGAAAATTATCGTCAGGAACTAGCCTCCGCGTTTCAGACACTTATCAGACAGGTATCAGACAGGTATCATGTATCAGGGAAAGAAGGGGGACCATTTCCTTTCTCTGTTGCTCCTGCGGTTTCACAGGAAGACGAGTGGCACCCAGGAAATCACGCGGATTTAGGTTTTAGCTAGAGGTGTGTCCAGTGGCATCACCTGGACTCGAACCTGGGTCCCCCGCTCAGTAACCAAGTGCGGTACCTACTTGGCTACCACGATCTCAAGGACTTGATATTAACCTCCGGAATTTTTCGTCAAATATTGCGTAAAAATCATCAAAATATGGTACAATGCGACGCAGTAAATTTAACCTGGATTTCAACCTTAAAACTGCACGATCCTTTGATTGATGCTCTACCGTTCAGTAAAAATGCGGCATAAAACTAACCTCCATCTTATTCATAGGGGTTTGTCGTCCATGGTGTGGGACTGTTGTAGTCGAGAAATTGTACGAGAGAGGGTGGGGAAGAATGGGTCTTTGAACATAGGCATATTGGATCGAGAGAGCTTCATTTCTCATTTCAAACGATCGGTCTGATATTTCGATTCGTTTAGATGCCCTCATGGCTCTCTCCCTGAGTGGGGAACATACTCCGGGGACTCTTTGCTTCCTTTAAAATGAATCCATCGAACAGTTTGGGTGACGCGCTAACCCAAGACCTGTTCCTGAATTCGAGAAATATGCGGAATATAGTAGTTATAAGAGTTTATATTTCTGGAGTGAAGTCTATTGTTGGGTCCGCCGTTTGGTTATATTGGTTTTTCGAGGTTTTCACCGCATATATTCATATCGAAGGACGACAGTTTCGCCGGCAATCCAGTTTGATTCTTCCGACTGAAGTGGATTCGATGCAGTTTTGGGGAGTGTTATTTATTTCAGTCACATGTGAGACCGACATATCAGAGAGAGAGTTCGACTGAAATAAAGCTCCCCATACTGCATCAAATCCACTTCGACCCGAAGAAGCTGAATGGAACGCCGGCGAAACTGTCGTCTTTCGATATGAAGTTACGCGGTGAAAGCCCCGAAATACAAATAAAATCAAGTTAGGATTCATTGCAAAGAATGGTGGGGAAGGATCCTAGGAAGGCAAGAAGAAGAGTTATTATTTTCACGTGTCATGCCCTACCTGGGATAGATATCCTACGAGTAAATGGGACCCTCACGAGGTATGCCTAGTTACCTTACCTGCTTGTTTTACTCACTTACTTGTTTACTTAGCTACTATGGTTGTTGAGTTTTTGTACGGATTTATTACTGATTTGTATTTATTTGCGTTGAAAGAAGCTTTGGAAGACACTAGGAAAACGCAAACTAAGTCGCGTTTGTGGACGCAGTGTTGCCGCGATCTGCTACCGTGCCATCACCTCCAATTCAATTTCTCACTTAACTTTGTTGAAAGACGTACCACAAACAACACATGTTGTAGAGTCCGACCGCGTTGAAATGGTCTTGCGTGAAATTTTCTGCGCACACCCTCTCTGTCCACCACTCCGGGCCCGTTTCGTGCCTCCCCTACCAGCGGCACTTCAGCATAGTTGCCAGATCTTTGACGTCTCGGTTCTCTGTCGGTACCCCACTGTGCGCTGGTGTGCGGAAAACCGGCAACACCCTTTGCCTCTCCTCCAGTGTATGAGTGAGAGAGTAAAAAAGGGGAGATAAAGGGTGGTAGGCAGTCTTAGCTCCACCCACCGTTAACCGAGAAGGAACATTTCAGTGCGGTCGGACTCTAGCGCCGATACACTACATAACCTGCCCGTAACGTTCCAAATACCAAGAAAAAAAAATAAATCAGTAATAAATCCGTGCAAAAAATAATCATGAGTTTAGCATTACTTCTTCTTTCAGAAAGAAGGTCTTTACAACGGTGCAAACTTTTATTGCGTACAAACAACCGGTCACGAGAAAAAGTTGTTTTACATTTACACAACAACTTCTTTCGTATCAATTTATAGAGTATAAGGGCTGGAAAGCATATAGATAAAGGATTAATCCAGATAATTTTAAAGTTGGCAGTTTTGTTGTAACTGGAGTTTAAACTCGGGTATCCATAATTTTTAGTCACATAGTGGTTTTGGAATTAAGTCGAGTGAAATGTAGTATACCCAGGTTTGTGAAAGGATGTTACGAAAAACACACAAGTATTGCTGTTACTTAGCAGTAAACAGGTTGAAACACAGGTTTAATAGAGTGTAAATTTGAGGGAGACTTATATGAAGATGTTAAACATACATCAAACGAACATCAGTTTCCTACGGTAGATTTTACCACAAGCATAAGGGGAGGGACACTAATTATAGAACGGAATGGTTTAAAACGGCTTTCTTTTCGCTTGCGATTGGAAATCAAAATAGGTCAAATCGCAATAAAGCAGGATACACCCCGGCATGCTGCAGCTTCGTAGCCCGTAGCGGTTCTCGGAGGGGGATGAGGATGGATCGGCAACCCTCCTCCCGTACCCCACACAGAGTGAGACAAGACGTCCGTGGATGTTTGGAATTTCGCCTAGAGAGAACGGGAAGGGAAATACTTTCGGATCCTTGTCATCGGAGGCGATCGGCTACCACATTAAATAAATTGTTGGGAATCCGAGAGGAAAAATGCTTTCAAGTTTCCCCCAGAGCCAAAAGAAACGGCCGTGCCATAAACACCGAGGCACATTATACCACGTCCCTCTGATTAAAGGCCTCACGTTACACACGGAGATTGAAATCTCTCCGAATGATCTCATTGAGAATTTGTTGGAAGGAAACGCTTGAGAATGTCCCCCCAAAGGAATTTTTGGAAATGTTCTATTTACATGTGTGATTGTGATCATACGATTGGGCCAAACAGGTTTCTTTCCGACCCTTAGCCACATCCATGTGTTTTTTGACGCAGTTAAAAAATATCGTCCCGATAGGGGATATTTGCACTCCTATAGTGTGGAATACTGCAATCGTTGTGAGTCCGAGGGATTGGATCCAATCTACAGAAGAATGTAATCGTGTATAGTGAATTAGGGTCTTAGTAGCGCCTGGTATTCCCTAGTACATATTACGTAGATCTCCCTATTTAGCCAAGAGAGTAGAACTGGGGCTAATAGTTATCATTCGAAGCGGATTCTTTTCCATTCATCTCCCAACGAAAGAAAATAGCGAGTCTCCAGAATAATATTAAGGGTTTTTAAAATACTGTAATTAGCATGTTATCAGAAAAATAATGTACAAAAAAGCAATATTTTCATGTTTAAGGAGACTGATTTCGTACCCCAAAAGAGTTGAACACTAATTCATTCACGCAATAATTTCTTACATATTTTTAAATTTAAGAGTTGAAAACTTTTATATTCAGTGAAAAAGTAAACCATTACATTTATTTCACTTACATTCCTTCGTTAGTTTCGAACAATTGAAATGTTGGCTACAACTTCTGCACACTAGGATGGGAGGTGGGGAGATCGTTTAATTTTTCACGGTAGGCATGTTCTACAGATATTTAGAAAGGGGAAAATGATAAACCTTTAAAATCATCTTTGGTGCTCATAGAACTCATAAGCCTAAGATTAGAAGCCTTTCTGCTGCCATTCGCTATAATTTTATGCACTAAATAACTAAATATATTACTACTACTCCCCGACCAAAATAATGGTATGGAAATGTAAATAAGTCATATGTACCTGTGACGTCGTGGCGAAAAACAAATGCCTCCCTATACTCACAAAATGCTCTTCACATTTGCTCACACAATTATGCCGAAGCTCTCAGTGTTTGCAAATCAAGTGGGGTGGCTTGGTCAGAATTTGATAGATAGGTGATACTTTTTAACATAATTTAAACGAATTGTGTTGGCGGCTCGCTAAAATAGGCGAAATCATTTTAAAGAGACTAGAACAGAGTAAAGGTGATATTTTTGTTCGAAGGGTATGTCGACGATTTACGTTCACTTAACACATCCTCAAAGTCGAATAAAAACCCAATTGGACACCCAATAAGGCATGACACTCATGTTCGCGGGATGAATCGAACACGCGACCTTTGAGTTAGCAAGCGAGAGCGCTACCCACCAGGCTAATATTACCAGCGACTTAAGCGGTGTGGTAAAAGGGAAAATCTGTTGAACTCCATGAAGTGATATGGAAACTATGCTACTTCGCAGGTATTATTCTCAAGAGGTATTTTTGGGGAATACATTAAATGAAAAAATAGTCAAATCAAAGCCATATTCAAAAATTGGAAAAATAGATATGATATAATATAATAAATGCCTTTTATTGTAAAAATCACAGTTAAGGTCTCATTATTCTATCACAACGTGATTTACCTTTTCCATTCCAAAGAAGACTAGAGATAAGACAAGTTGCCCACAAAACCATTCGATTCAGATGCGTTTTTAATTACAACATGTATGAAACCTTAGGTAGCTTCAGGAAATATTTGATTGAAGTCAATAATAGACATTTTGGAAACTTAACATTGAAATCTATTATATTAGTTATGAAGGTAATATATTGTAATTTATTAAATATAATTTTGTAACATATATTTGAAAATTGTTACTGAGAAAAAATTGTATGAAATTATCGTCAAAGAGTAAGTAAAACAGAAAGTATTGTACTAGTGTGGAAGAAATATTTCATAAAAGTCAAAATTAAATGAATGTATCCATTAGAATTGACATGTGTTCATGTTTTGCCATAGTGTCACAATCCACTTTCAAATGCGTGAATTCCGCAAAGACTAGCGCGATAAATAGCTGGAAATACACTATGGATTGTATAATACCTCCCGACCATGTGTATTTTAATTTTCCACTTCTTGAATAAGCTCTAGTGAATAATTTTGACCGTAAGTAAATTGTCTAAATCTAAACTAACTTAGCTCGCTGGTATGTTGGCCACATTCTTCGTCGATCGACTTTCGGTTTAAACATCTACATCTAGACATCTAGCTCAAAAATCATCGATTTTCAGTCCGAAGATTGTTGTGTGGCAGCTCTCCAAACTATGTCCTGCGATGCCTGCCAAATTCTTCATACAATCGTAGTTTCTAATAATCTTCATTATTCTTTCTCTCATACGCGCCATCCCTGGCCTGTCTCGAGGGTTCTTCCCTCATTTGATCCTTTCCTATTATATTCTCACCCATTTTCAAGCCTCAATATAGTATATCCTATTAGTTTCCTTCTTATTGTAAGTATACCCTTATCACAAGGAAGTACACTCTCACACTTTCGACGGCTCTACGGAGTATTTCTTAGTCGGTTCTTAGAGGAAATGAGTAAATCTTATCAAAAAAGGAGCACAACCGGTAAAGGTGCTCAGCCTCCTTATCGATCATTATCGCAAGAATCCAGCCCGAAGACTTGTTTGTGTCTATCGCAGCTGTCCAATGAATCACTTGCCGGACTCTTCATAATTTCGCAGTTCTCAACTCTAACATTTTCCATTATCAAGTATCTCATACACCATCCTCGGTCTACCTATAAGGTTCTCCTCCCGCAACGTCCCTCCAATACGGTTCTCGCTAAACATCTTCCTCGCCGAAAAAAAATATAACATAACTGTCGGCAAGCCATTAAGCCGATTGGCAAAACCCATTCCCGAGAAAATCTACGATCACTGGGAACATATTCCAATATGAAAGAAAAAAATATGTACACATTCCTCGTCCGTCTGAGAGGGGGATGGGGTGGAAGAGGGAGGTTACGAAGATCTTAAAATGTGTGCAAGCGCTGTGCAAGAGATGAGAGAGAGAGAGAGGCACTTGTCTGTTTGACTGTCGCGGGACGACGGAGGAGCGGGGAGGGAAGAGCGAAAGTTCTAAAAGATACGAACATACATAGTTGATGTTTGCGTCCACCACGATTCCATTGGCATTGACCTT
>WURS02042437.1:0-11216 GCA_011762765.2 Rhinocypha anisoptera | reverse complement strand
GGTCGCGGGTTCGAATCCCGCCCAGGGCATGGGTGTTGTGTTTGTCCAGATGGGCTTTTTCTATGATTTGAAGAGATGCGAAATGACCATAGCCGTCGAGGCACCCAATAAACAAAAAATACTACTACTACTCCAAGAAATCGAGTTCTAGAGAATGCAGCCGCGGTGGTATTTTTCGGAAAAAAAATGACCCATTGGAAGTATGCATGAGGATTTTGAAGTCTGAAAGAGATTAATTTTTCTGCTTATGCGATGCAAAGGAAGTGCTATTTTAATTCATCTCTTAGATAAGGTCTACGTTCTGATGTCCTTAGAGAGAAAAACAAATGAAAACCTGTTATAATTGTTAGGTGAGAAGGAGTACGTTACAATAAACCCAAAAAATCTCAAAAGAGCAGAGGGAATGGGTTCGCAAAGACTGCATTAGAGGGCAGGATGAGAGGGGGCAAAGGTAGGAAAATAATAGGGATTTTGGACAGAATGATAGCGGATAGGAAGCACATAGGGAGGAAGAAGTATGTGTAATAGGGTGGTAAATATGGGAGTATTCTGTTACAGAGAATTACCGGGGTAGAGGATATTTTTTCAATGATTTCACTTGAAGCTTCAGGGAGATACCAATAACATTCTGAATTATGCAACCAGAATATAAAATTTTCGTATCTGAGGAAAGGCACCGAATGAAAATTAGATTCCTTGCAAAATTGATTAAGTCTTGACGTTTTTCAGCACGTTTGCTATGCCAATAATACGGGCCAAGGCACACTCAAGGGGATCAATCATAGTTCGGTCAAGTTCACTTTGGGACACCTCAGAAAGCCAAGGATAGCGTCCGTCAAAAATCACGAGAAGAAGATCGGTCATGACGACACCTTATGCGGGAATTGCTAGGAGCAGGATTGGAAGGTGGATATATTTCAAAATTTCCCTCGAGAATAACCTTACTGAAGATGGAAGAAAAGCAGGATCCGGTAATAATTATTCTATTAGTGTGATGTCATCAGGCGTCACTGTAACTTAGGTAGCTAAAAAAAAGAACTTATTTTTTCTGATTAACTGCGAGGTCAGTGCCAGTTACGATATGACGCGGAGAAAACCGGATTTGAGATGGAGGAAAATCTATAAACGACGGAAAACACTTTTAATTGGATGTCGACAGTCTTTTGTCTCGAAAATGATAATCGATTGCTTCCTCGAATGCTTCGTATGTAGAATATTTACGGTTTTTTATCGGTGAAAAATGTAGTTCTTATCATGCTCTACTCGGATAATGAGCCTCTCGTTCTCAGGAATGAGAACTGTTTAAGCAAGTGACGAAACAGTCAAGGATGGACAGGCAGAGAGGTGTGATTCCGACTGTCATTTAAATGACATTGCCTGGATTCCGTGAACCTCAACGCGTCACGCGGTTATTTGCTTGCCGCCATGCATTTTAGATCGACTTTCATTTATTGTGAGTTTTCAGCGTGGACACATAACTACAAAATGACACCAAACATTGGGCTGGTGAAGAATCGCTTGGAATCCATTATTTAATATTGCGTGGTGCTTATGTTTCTTTCGATACTCATCCGCTTATAACCCTGATGAAAGATTGTCTCCCGAGTATAAACAGAGGAGTATACAGAGGAATACCATGACTTCGAACTTTTAGATTAAACCAATCCTATAATTCTTCCTCTTCGTTAAGTTTTCACTTGAAGTAGATGCTCACTTGGGTGAAATTACTGCGCAGTTGTAGCATTTGAGTAAATCATCACGCTTCTTCTTCTCTGGTCAGCAATCCGTAGATAGGTTGGCTGCAGTCTTTCGTTTCCCTTCCGCTCGATCTTGGGCCAGCCTCTTCAACTCCAAGTAGGAGTGGCAGTCCATATCCTCTACAATTTGTTTAATGTATTCCTTCCTGGGCCTTCTTCTCGCATTTTTACCATGAACTCAGCCCTCTATAATGGTTCATAGTAGTCCCTCATGTCTTAGAGTGTGGCCTATCCAGGTGTATCGTCTCCTTCTCATCGTTTTTCCACAATCATGGCAATTCATCAACTCTCCGTAGTACCACTTCATTTGTCACCCTCTCCGTCCAAGGTATTTAAAGGATTATTCTCCGCTAGCACCACATCTCGGAGACCTCTAACTCTCTATCTTCTATCCATTCAATGCGTCCATATCTCATAAAGCATTACACTCCACGCAAATTTCTTGAGGAGGAGTTTTCTTAAACCTAAATTAATGTTGTTGGAAGTTAAGAGCTCTTTCTTCTTATTAAAAGCTGCCTTGGCCTGGTTAATCCTACTGATGAGATCTTTGGCACTGCCTCCATCTGATGTGATTTTGCTTCCAAGGTGCCGGAACCCCTGTACTCTATCGAGTCTTCGACCATTTAGCGTGACTTCTGCGTCAGTTCCCGTTCTGCTCATGACGAGGATCTTCGTCTTTTCTCCGTTGATGTTCGTATTGTATAAATTGGGTATTTTCAGGCGTTACTTTGTGGAAGCGATTCATATTAAAGATGAAAACACTTGGTTTTTCCACATTAAAAAAAAATGTGTGGAAAAACCACGTGTTTTCATCTTTAATTCGTATTGTGTCTGTAACAGACTCCCTCCAACTCTCTCATCATGCTTAATAAAAACTCTTCACTTTCGGCTAATATCATTACGTCATCTGCAAAACGTAAAATATCATCTGCCATGGACACTTATTCATACTATTATTTTCACAAAATTCCACAATCGTCTAAATCTTTCGTCCTCTGTTTTAATTTTGTTGTAAATATTCAAAGTATTGAAGATAATATTGTCCATCCCTGCCTCCTGGATGCTTCCAGCGACTTGAGACAGTCTCCGACTCCTCTGAAATCCTTATCCAGTAAGATAATCCCGGGAGAAACGAATTAAACGTTGAAAGAAAACACACACAAGCACCCCTTTCCTTTTTTTGCGAAATGTTGCGAAAGTAGCCGAAGTATTTTTACATTCGTCCGCGGCATACGGGGAGGCCTACAGTGACGCCTGTAGAAGTTTACATCATGAGGGTTCCGAAGAGGATAGTTTGGTATCGCAGTTCCAGTAAACATAGTATTCTTTGTTTTGATGGTCGAGGGTGAAACTCGTCCTGAACTTGTTCCCGTGGCATGTGAAATGAGTGAATTCGGAACGGGTAGGTCCCACCAGATCCTTTTCTCTGTGAAAGCGTTTGGTTCCCCACGAATTTCTGTTATCCAAAACAATTCCACCTCTCTGGATTTGAGATTTCACCGTGGTTTCAAAAGTACAACCGCTATCTATGATTAAAATTATTCTTCTATCTTCTTAAGGATACGGGAATAGGCTCCCCAACACAGATCGGGAAAAAGATGTAGTTTCCATCCCTCAAACACACATGGTTTCTACTACACTAATTGGTAAGTCGAAGAAACCGTACCAATTATAGATGGGTGATTCCAATTCGATTCACTCGGAAATCGATTATTTTAAATACGATTCACGATTATATTGATCCGATTCATTTCCTTTTCTATTAGATTCAGTTACGATTTTGATTCAGTTACGATTCCGATTCAGTTACGACTCCGATTCGAATACGATTCATCTTAAAATTTTGGCCGCAAGGTGGCAGTAGCGATACGATTAGCTAATTTGCAACCTTTTCAATATCTAAGGAGCTGTTTCATGGAGAAGCTGCCACTAATGCAAGATCAAATTACGATTAGAGGACGATTATGATTCGATTTTGATTTGGTCTTAAACTGAAAATCAAACGATTCAGGATTTCGAATACTATAATCTTCAAATTTTGGCCGTCAGGTGGGAGTGGCGATACGATTCGCTGAAATTCTTATTAATATTGAAGGAGCTGTTTCATGAAGAAGCTGCCACTAATGCAAGATTTAATTTCGATTACGATTCGAATATGGTAATGATTCGCTTTTGATTTGGTCATAAACTGATTTTCATCCGATTCACATAATGCGATTTGAATCTATTTATATGATCCGATTTTCTGGACGAATCGATGAACACAATACGATTCCAATCGATTCCGTTGAATCGATCCAATCCTTGAAATCGCCCACCTCTATTACCAACAGGATATTTTAGTTGAGGAGGAATAGTGACCTCCGGCGAGTGTCCCTTTCTTATACCAGGATACAACACAAAACGCTGACCTGCTCCACAGATATTTATTTCTATAAATATCGATTCCAGTGAAGATATATCATATGGTGCGTTAAGGCCATATAATTCATATAGAGATTAATCTAAGTGATGGATAGAGTCTATGGGACGGTCTTGTGCCATTACTTAGCGCAAGTTTTATATTTTGATGGAACCGGAGAAAGATAGCGAGATAAACAACACGCCCTTGAGGAAACGTTCCAATAGGTCATCAGTAATCGTTAACGCCTCTGACACACGGAGACTACATTTGAACACAGCATTCCATTCAAGTAGAGATCAGGTCAGCAACGGAAAAAGCGACATTCGATGATAGGGAACCTCATCCCTTGAGACTGTAGGTCATTGAAGTGACCATGCAACATCTTAATATTCTGAAATAACAAGAAAAACACTGCAATTTCACATATAAAATATTTATTAACACGACCCGGGTTTCACAATGGTATGGCATTACCTAATGAATGGTGAAACCCGGTTCATATTAAAAAATATATGACTAGTGAAATTTGCAGTGTTTCTCTTCTGTTATTCATGAGGAAAGAATTCCACCGAGTTAAGCCTTAAACCATTTCGGGTATCCAAATCTCTTATTTGTTCACTTTCGGGTATGAAAATTGAAATCTAACATTCTTTTTTCATGCGATGTCTATACTCGTAGAATGAGAACAATAAAATATTTTTGTCGTAACCATATAACATTTGAAGAAAAGATTAGTAAAAACATTAATATGTAGCGTAGCACTATATGGATCCGAAACCTGATCCATGAAAAAGGATGATGAGAATAGATTGGAGGCTTTTGAGATGTGGGTTTGGCGACGGATGGAGAAGGCTAAGTGGCCAGAGAGGAAAACAAATGAAAATGTTTTGAGAATGGTAGGGGGGAGGAGAGGCGTTTTCTGCGAGAGATCCAAAAAAGACAGGAAAGGTGGATGGAAGGGGTACTCAGAGGCAATGGGTTGTTGAAGGGGGTAATAGAGGTTAGAATGTTGGGTGAGAGTGGTAGGGGTAGGAAGAGAATAGGGATTTTGGACACAATGATAGGGGAAAGGATGTATGCAGATTTGAAGAGGGATTATAGCTATATGTTATGCGGCCAACCTAAGCTCAGACTCATCAAAAACCTACCTTAAACGGTAGATTACCCTTCATTCATTCATTCCATCATATCACCTGACAACGCTTAGGGCCATAAAGTAATAATCCTAATTCTTTTTTTTTTAACTGAGTATAAGCACATATATTTTGAGTTATATGTAGCCTATTCATCGTAGCGATATAAATCCTTGGAAGTACATTTGGAGGCTGATTTTGACCCCTTAATCTCTCCTGAAAACTAAAGATCAAGCTATCTATCAACTATCTATCAATCTACCTTTAAACAACGCAGGTGGACGAAAGAAGAGCGTTATAATTTTTAAAAATATATATTTTCGGAGATTATTGCCATCGCCATCCGTACATGTTCACGATGCCCATTTAAATTTTCTTCTTACCTCGTCTTCCAGCGAGTAATTTCAGGAAAATAAGAACGCACTCGAGTCGCGATCATAATTAGCATCCATAATGCAATCGCCCCGGCAAAAGGAACTCACTCTAACGAGCTCGCTCTATCTCTCTCTCTCTCTCTCTCCCGAGGGTGGAGTACGAATAATTTTGAAGGCCACGAGTCACTTTTATGAAGTGCATCTGGAAGGTTTCTAGATGATGGGAATTTTAATTGGAAAGGAGATCGTGTCCCGAAAAATGAGGATCATGTCTGAAGGGCGGGGCGGGAAATGCATCCGAGGAAAAAAGGAACCGTAACTGCCTCTCTGAATGCTCAGATCACCTAGCGAGCTACACCGAGACTTCTTTCGTCTCCCACGTAATGGTTGGGAAAATTGGCCGCCGACGAACTTGAAGATTGGAAGCCGCAGTCGAGGAGGGAATATCTACCAAGGAAGCGGCGGGGGCGACCGTGGCGTTTCCTCGTGGGCACATGAGGAATGCCGTACACTTGCGGCGTTTTGGAGGTTTTGATATTCCAACTTCCCTTCATACCTTGGAGTTGAGAGAGTTTCCAAAGGAAAAGTGGAATAACAACAGAAAACTAAACAGAACGGTGAGAGACGTGGGTATCAAGGGAAAACCTACAACCAATATAAAAGTGATCATAGACCCTTCCCTGTATCGACATTGTGGTCAACAGGTGACCATCAATAGGGAGAAACATTTTGAAAGCCTTGAAAAATATATTGTAATACAGGTTAAATTCGTTTCGTAAATTTGAGGCAGATCACTTCGGCGAAGAGGTTAAAACATGATCATGATATCCATAATACGGTAGTATCGTAGATCAGATCCCGTACATAAAATCACGGAGATAGGCTTTAGAACGGATAGATGTAAAATGTCATTTTTTTCCCGTACTATTACGGATCAATGTAAATGGTATCACAAGAACGAAGCTAATAGTTACGATAAGTAGTGCAAATATTTAATAATTTTCTTGCATTCATGTTAATCGACTTGTTCCCACTTGATGTGAATAATGTTTTGTCATTGAACTTTAATCATGCAAGTAGTTTTGTTTTCTCTGTGAATAACTTATAAGAATTGCAAGTTGGAATGCATGACTGGTGATGGCTCACCCCTGCCACACGCCCATGCGGCTACTTGAAGGATATTACGTGAGCGTAGAGAAAGGATAGAAGAGTGATGGTGAACTGTTCAATGTCAAGTGTGGCTTGAGTTGACGTGGTAAGTCCCTTGACTTTGAACAGAGTTACATCACCTAATGCTATCATTCGTCAAGGCTTTCAAAATACTTCTCCCTGCCATTGGTCACCTAAATTAACCGAAATTTCGATAGATGAGCATCTCAAATCTCTCTTATGTTGACTATAGGTTTCCCTGAATTTTAAAAAGGTGAGGTCTAGATTAACTTTTTGCTTGTACCGAAAGGAACATGAAAGACAAAGTGAGTTCGAGAGTTTTTTTTCGATGGAAACAATTGAGTTATGACGTCCACTGGTTAAGAGAAATACTCGAATCCATTCGACGATTACAACCGCTTTTTAATCCTGATGACAAATATTACATGTATGAGCTACATCAAATTCTCTCGCAAACTTTCCTTCTCAATTTACACATCGTTTTCCCCATTCCATAATCCCAAAATATTATCCTCTAAGTCCACTATGCTTTGTAAAGTGCTCTTTAACAAATTTAGCTTGGAATTACGAGGTGGGAGGCTATGAAAAATATAGAATGAAACAGAGAATCAAGTACCAATGAATTTAATTTTTTTAGTTAACTTACAATTCCGTCAAGTAAATCCTTCTAAGTCAATCCATAATAGATCGTAAATATTTAACTGAAACGTAATTCTCTTTATTTCCTTTCACTAATAATGTATTAAAATGAGAAAGTAAACGCTAATAATTGTAGATTTATAATATGACACAGAGTAATTGATAACAGAGCACTTTTCCAGTTTTAGAGAGACATTCAAAAAATAAATCTGGTCAAACGCGCCTATATAATATAAATTCAATAGCAGAGTAAAGACTGCTGCCCTCAAGTTTCTCGATGACGTTACCTTTGCAGCGAATGGAAGCTGAATTCGTCGCATCGAATAAATATTTACGTCGAGGAAAATATTTTTGGAGATTTTGAAGAGTGGGGAGATGCTGATGAAGTTCAGCATGGTGAAGTTCAGAGGATAAAGCGTACTCGACAGTTGGTCAGATGGATATCCTCGGTGTGGTAATAGTATCTCTTCGGATCCTCTTTTATAGTGAAACACCTACACTTTACAAGTAAGCAAATAAGGAGTCATCGTCGACTTATTCAAAATCGCAGTATCGACACTTTATCCTCCCACCTCCATCCCTCTTCTCTCTCTCTCTTTCTCTCTATTTGTGTATTTCAGCTCAAAGGAAAGTATTTTCTATCACAATTCGCAAATAAAGCCAAGGTGAAGAAAATAATCTCGTCCTGAAATCTCCATATAGCACAGGAATACGTCCGGAGAAAATATTGATAGTCCTATCTCTGTCTCTCCAGAGTGGCATTCTGTTTTCGCACAAGGTCACTTCTCAACCACTGGATTACCTTCGGCGAAGGATTCGGTTAAGAGAAATTCGATTTACCCGGACAGTTTGTTCCAGTTCTAAACATCTGGCGTGGACAAATTTACACCTGAGCAGCAGCTATTTTTTTGCGTCGGAAACCGTGCGGTGCGTCACCTACATCGCTTTCTCGCCCTTATAAATGTGTTTCTTTTTTCGTCTTCCCGAGCCACCACGATGCAGGGATAACTAGAGAGCCCAATCCCTTGACTGGGGTCAGTCACAGTGCGTCGAACGTTTTTGGGTTTTATATGCGTTGAGACAGCCTTTAAAACTATAGGGAGCAAGGGGATATCTGTCCTGATATTTTATTCGATTCGGTTAACTGTTACGAAATAATAAAAAAATGTACACATGTTAAAGCCTAAAGTATGAAATAGTGCTAGACTATTTTTTGGATATTCTTCCGTCGACTAGTAGCAACGATGTATTTCTTCATAGGGGTTGGCTATGTTATTACAGAAAGTATAATGTAAAATCATGAATGATTTAGAGTAAAACCTATCCTACAATGGACGTAAGCCGTATGGCGCAAGCCCTAAGCTAGCCGTAAGGACCTGCCGTAAGCCGTAAGAAAGATTGGCAAGTCTCACCTATTTCAACCAATCAGACCCCACCATTACTACCACCGGAGTCAGTCTCGAGCCAGCGACTTTTCGGAAGATTTTTTGTAGCAGCGAAGGTAGTTTCCACGTTCATTTTTATAATTTAAAATTTCGAACATTTATATTACCTGGGTGAAAAGTTCTCGGGTTTCACACCGGGTCAGGTCCTCCGTGTTCCGCTCCAACGTTTCGATGTGCGACTCGCCCATCGTCTTCAGGGATTCAGGAATCCAGTAACACCAGACCATAAATCATATGAGAGTGAACTTAACAATAAGAGGAAAACTTTTGGGTCAGAAAGAAACGCTATAATGAAGGGAGAGAATAAATATTCCAGATATAATGGTTGGGTGGGTGGTTGGAAGTATGGAGAATTGAAGTGGGATTAAAGTCGAGGGAGGCTAGGTAGTCCTAATCTGGTGTTCAACAACATTGCATGCATACTGAGGTAGATCAGATCACGTACGTAAAATCAGAGAGATACGAGAGTAGACTGTCGAGAAGATTGATATAAAATGTCATTTTTTTCCACGCACAATTAGAGACCAAAATAAATATGACCACAAGTTCGGCTAGCTGGTGTAGATATATGTATATAATATCTAGCATGTTTCTTTTTAATTTAATGTTAATTGATTTTTTTCCCGCATGACATTACGTACTTTCATTTGTAATTGAAATTTTTCCAAGTAACTAGTTTCTCTGCGTGTGTATTACATGTAATATATGCATGTGGGACTGTATGCCTGGTGATGGGTCACTCATCCTCTGCCAAACACCCTTGTAGTGAAAGGTATTACGTAAATGTAGATACATGTAAACTAGATTTCAGTCAAATTTTATTTACGCTCTTATCATTTAAGCTCTAAATATTTACGTTGCATCGCCATTACCGATGAATCCGATGCTGCAGATAATTCCAACCACCAGTCTCCCCCCTTGCGGTCATGTAGCCAGTCGCAAGAACTTTTTAGACAGTGCTAAGGGATGATACTTCGGCTCACGGTTCATCCTAGGACTAATGAGGGGAATCCCACGGTGAAGCGCCCTACGGTTTTTGTAACTCAATAGGTAAATATCGCATTATTCTGCCTCAACTAACTATTATGACTCCCGAAGCCCACGTTGCTGGACGGAATTGATACGAAATTGATCCTTCCTTTCCCATCTAAATTATTTTAGCCCTTCATGCCCCAAGCGAAATATTCATTAGGAATAAAGTGAATCCCAGCTTAATGATGTCAATCCTCTCTGCGGGAGCGATCCTATTTTGATATCTGAAACGTGATCGTATCGTAATCTGAACCTGATTGATAGTACACTGATTTCTAGTAAGACGTTTTCGGTGATCAATTTATCAGGTAGTAGATGATAAGAGCCTCCATTCATTAATTAAACATATGTTTTATATTGGGTTACAAACTGTGGGAGAAAATAAGTTGGTCATTAAATAATAAAATGCTTACCGAAAAATAAGTTACTTACTTAATACGATGACCTTAAATAATTCTTAGTGACAATGTCCGATTACGCGTGATCACTCAGATTTTGGTTCTCCCACGGTGAATTTCCCACTCAGTGCAGCGGTCAGCAAGTAAAAACTCACTACCTTCTTGAGGTGTGTCATCATTTCCCTCAATTAAGGTGTTGGAACTGTCTTCTTCCGAAAGGTCTGAAACGGCTTGTCTTCTCCAACAGCTGTAACTTTCCTCCATATCCATAGAATTTTCCCTTCCCTCAAACAATATCAACGGTATCGTTTATGAGAGACATGAACGGCGACTTGGAAACCAACAACAAGAAACCTTAAAAGCAGAAGGTCCGTATGAGTTCAAACTTAGACTCTTTTTGCTTATTTACTCTTAATAAAACTGACTATTAACTATGTATAATAACTGTATAACAACCTGAAAGGACGCAAGCAGTCGTTATGTGAGTTTTCAATCGTAAAGCGACAAACGATCTCCTTCATAAGGTACGCCGCAGAGTGGATTCGTCGCTGGTATTGTGGACGCGTCCTAAATCTGGGGTCTTACAGTAGATGACGAACAGGAGACTCCAACGGGAAAATTGCATCTATGAAATTATTACCCGTGGGAGAGTGGACATGCAACGGATGGCGACGTCGAATGAAAACCATACGATGGATTAGCTGCAGCACAAGAAGAGCCGGGTTGCGTGTGCTTCGAAGCGGGATTGGGCGAAGCTGTCATGATTCTCCCTCGTGGGCGCCTTCCTTGCACACCCCATCCACCCTCCAGTCGAACACTCGGGTGACTGCGCTGACCTGGGGGGGGGGGGGGGGGGGGGGGGGG
>WURS02042426.1:0-11216 GCA_011762765.2 Rhinocypha anisoptera | reverse complement strand
GGAAGTGGCTACACAAGCATGCCAAATGGCCATACAGGCTATTTAGACATTTAGCGCACTTCCTCTAGGGAGTACCCAATTCAGAGAAGTCAGAGCTCTCTTTTTCAAAACTTAGTTTTTACATACCTTATACTTTATAGTATTTATTTTTATAATCAAAAATCCTATTTGTAGTATGGTATTTAATTACTCTCTATTGCCAAATTCATCACTTTCTCCATTTTAGCATGTTACTTTAGCTTTGACGTGTCAAGATGAATCATTATGATGAAGGGTAATCTACTGGTTAAGGTAGATTTTTGATGAGCATTAGCCTAGGTTGACTGCATGACATCTAACTATAATCCCATTCAATTCTGTTTACTTCCTACTCCCTTATCATTCTGTCCAAAATCCCTATTCTCTTAGTACCATTTTACTCAACATTCTACCCTCTATTACAACCTTCAACAAACCATTGCCTATGAGTACCCCTTCCATTCACCTTTGTCTTTTTTGGATCTCTTGCAGCAAATGCTTAGCCTCCCCTACCATTCTAAAACTTCTTCATTCGTTTTCCTCTCTGTTCACTTCACCTTCTCCATCCATCACCAAACCCCTCAAAAGCCTCCAATCTATGCTCATCATCCTTCCTTATGGACCAGGTTTTGGATCCATACAGTGCTACACTCCATGTTAGGGTTTTTACTAATCTTTTCTTCAAATCATTATTTAGGTTCCCTCTCATTAACTCTTGCCTTTTCGCAAAGGCCTCTTTTGCTAATGCAATTCTTCATCTGATATCCATGACATGATGCTTCCTAAATAAGTGAACTTTTCTGCCTGTTCTAATTTTTTCCCTGCTAGTTTGATATTCAGCCTAGCCTTCCTACTTCTCAAAAATCTCATTACTTTCGTTTTCGTAATGTTAATTTTCATCCCAAACCTCTGACACTGGCCCTGTAAATCATTCAACAAGGTCTGCAGTCTTTTGGCTGAATCACTAACTAGGATAAAATCTCTCAGATTTCCCACCAGGTCAGGTTCTCCATGTTCTTCTCCAATGTTTTGATGTGCGACTCGCCCATCATCTTCAGGGATCCTGAAATCCAAGAGCCATTCTATCATTCATCATTTCATTTAAGGTGTTTATTTCCATGGCAAAAATACAATAAATTAGATAGAGTAACAAGGACCATGGACCCCGGTATAGGATTTCTCCTCTTTGGGGGTTGCATCTTACGCTACTCTTAATAACAGTATATGAGCAGATGTGGACACCATCTTTTCAACGGGAGCGGACTCATCCTGGTAATCACTCATGGGCGTAGGGAAACCCGTAAAACCTACGCCAGGCCACCAGAACGTCAACAAGCATATATATAGATGTGGAAGATTTTGTAATATCGTCCTTAGGTAAATTATATATGTATATAGTCTTTTCAATCGGAATTTAAAATGTTCACTGGAAGCTAATCACTCACTGGTTTTGCTGGGCAGACAATCTCTAGCCTGCATGAAAACACTGGCTACATTGCGAGAGGGAGCACTGGGGAAACACTGGGTTGCTTGGAGGGGAATCACAAGTATGTAAACAGGATATAGCACCTAATTACTTCCAGTGCTGGCTCTTCCTTCTGGCAGGGAACAGGGGCCATTCCGGGTGGGGAAGGAACACCTCCGGCACCTTTATCTTGGATCGTATGGTATATGCCTCACTTCTGAAATCAGGAAAGTAAGTATTAATTGTGGCATGAACAATCCGTGCTGGACTTACGGTTTTTACATGGGGTTCTTCCCATGAAGACTTCCCATAGGGTCAAGCAAGTGGTGTAATAGTGAGGGGTTGTGGTGTCATATCCTCTCCGCTGTCTTGCACCAGAGGCGGCACAACCGATGGAGGAGAGGTTCGGAGTTTGTGTATGTCGGCACTGGGAAAGAGAGTAGGTAGCAGGGCTATCATCCATAGCATGGACCTCTCAAGCAAGGCAAATTTAGAAATATTGTCACCTGTTGGTAACACCGAAAGTGCAGCGTACTCGAACAGGGGTCTCATGAAGGCCCTGTAGAGCACTAATGCACACCTTTCGGAGACACTGTGACCGTTGGCCCGAATGGCCTTAATGAGGTCGCTGCATCTTTATGCCCTGCGCTGGGAGTGTAATATTGTGATGGAGTGTGACGCCTAGGTATTTGGTGTACTTGGAGAGGTGTATATGTTGCTGCCAGAGGCGAATGGAGGTCTGAGGGAGGCCTCTTCGCCTGTTGTTGCCCAGTTCTGTGAATATAATCAGATTGCACTTGTTAGGATTCGGCCGTAGTCTCCGGCTCCGGGCCAGCGTCACCTTTTTCCCGTGGTTCTTATCAATGGGCATGTCCCAGCAGTACAGAGAAAACAGAGACGGAGAGATGACAGAACCCTGGGGGACTCCCGCTCTCAGGTCGTAGGTGTCCGATTTGTGCCCCTGCGTGACGATGTGACCATGCCTGTAATGGAGGAAAGTAATTATTAGGTGCAGGAGGGGGTGCACCATTTCATCTTCCCTGTTGGTGGCCCTGGTGAGGGCTGCCTTGCCGGCCTTGTGCCTCAAAGGCATCACATACTCCTGTGTGCTTTTTATGTCGTCATTTTGTCTCTTGGATTAACCCAATTAATCCTAGAGACATTGTTGCCACCCTCCACCAACTGCTGCTTGTGCTGCTTCGGGGGAGGGATCACCCAGGCTAGCGATCGGCCATTTATAATGGTCATATTGCTTACCCAGATGTACCCCAGCATCTGGATGGTGCTGACATCAGAGTCCACCACTTAAGCAAAAAATCACTTGGCAATTTTTGGTAGTAGGACATCGAGAAACCATTCCATCGGTTCGGTTCAAGATGTTTATTTCCATGGCCAAGAAACAATAAATTGGAAGGAATAACAAGGACCATGGACCCCGGTATAGGATTTCTCCTCTTCGGAGGTAGTCCAAATTTGGCCGCTTATATACACCTTCCTGGTGGGTCAGGTGGCTGCTGATTGGTCGGCTATCATATTTCTCTCTCAGCATCTCCTGATTGGTCGTTCCTTGTCTGATTTTTAGAAAGTGCTCCCAAGACTAGCTGATGTTGTAGCCGGTGTCTTGGTTGATTTTCTTTTGGTGAAGCCGGATCTGGATGGCTTCCTTAACGATTCGATCCCAGTATCTGTGAGATCTGGCAAGGAGCTTTGCGGAATTTGTGAAGGCCCTTCAAGGCATCCAAGTGCAAGTGACTGACATATTGGTCAGTTTCGACTTGGTTTCACTCTCTACCCGTGTACCACTTGCTGAGCCCTTACAGCTTCTAGAAAACATATTTAACAGCAGTACAGTCCAGCTGTTCCACCACATCCTGACCTCAACTTATTATCAGTACAAGGGGAGATTCTACGAGCAGACCAATGGAGTGGCCATGGGGCCTCCCTTATCCCCACCTATTGCCAATTTCTTAATGGAAAACTGTGAAGAGAAGGCGCTTACATCAGCCCCTGTCCACCTAAGACACTTATACAGATATGTGGATGACCCCTTCATCGTGTGGCCACACAGACTCTACGCCCTCAATAATTCTTACAACATATGAACAAAGAGCACCAAAATATCCAGTTCACTATGGAAAAGGAAAACAATGGACAATTGCCGTTCCTTGGTATTTTAATAGAACAGAAGAAAGACAGCACCCTGGGCCACAGTGTGTATCGGTAGCCTACCCATACCGACCTTTACCTGAATGCAAAGAGCCACAATCTGCCATCCCAAAAAAATGCGATCTCGTGATCACTCATTCACAGGGCCAAGTCTGTTGCTGACAAAAGGAGCTTCCCAGCAGAACTAAGGCACCTCAAGAAGAATCTTACTTCAGAATGGCTATTGAAAATGTGAAATAGCCATGGCCCTAAAAAGGACCTTGGACCTGCGGAAAACATCATTAAGAGCGAAAGAATCCACTCTGATAGCCAAAGTAATACTCCCATTCATTTCCACAATTTCTGGAACAAACCTCCAGGATATTGAAAAGATTTGACATCGACACCATTCACCTGCCCCCATCGAAATTGAGACATCAGCTGGTGAAGGCAAAAGACCCACTTGGACTTAAAACTCCAGGGGTCTATGCAATACCCTGTCAGTTCGGTGAAATCTACACCAGAAAAATGGGCTGAACCATCGTGATATGGTTGAAAGAACATTGCAGACATCTCCTACTGGGTCAGCCAGTCAAGTCAGCAGTTGCCAATAGTATACAGGAAAACCATTTGATTCTCTGGGAGGAGACAAGCTCCTTGCCAAATCTCACGGATACTATGATCGAATCGTTAAGAAACCCATCTAGATCAAAAGAAAATCAACTGAGACACCGGCTACAACATCAGCAACACTTGAGAGCCCTTCCTAAAAATCAGAGACAAGTAACAACCAATCAGGAGATGCCAAGAGAGAAACATGACGGCCGATTAATCTGCAGCCACCTGACCTACCAGGTATATATAAGCAGCCAAATTTGAACAGCAATGCACTTGAATTTCCGGATCCCTGAAGACTATGGGTGAGTTGCACATTGAAACATTGGAGAAGAACATGGAGACCCTGACTCACAGTGTGAACCTGAGAGATATTCACCAAGATTATTCGCCGGGAAAACATTAGATCATACACTAACTAGGGCTTGGTCGTCAGCGAATCTGACTGACTTAACAAATTCCCCACCTGCTTTTACTCTATTCTCATCCGTCTCCCATGCCTTTTTTACCATCTCCTCTGAGTACAGATTAAAAAGAACAGGAGACAGTGGACACCCCTGCCTTACTCCCCTGCCTAACTGCACCCATCCAGACTCCCCGTCTGCCACCCTTACTTGCGCTAACTAGGCCATATGAAGGTTTTGGATAAGACGCCTATCCTTCCAATCCATCCGATTTTTTGCAATCCTTCCATTATTTTAGGCCACTCTACTTCATCGAATGCTTTCTCAATGTCTACAAAACAGGCAATAACATACTGACTATATTCTATATTACTTTCTATCAGTGTCCTCATTACAGCTATCACATCATGAATCCTTCTGCCTCTTCTAAAACCGAACTGATCTTCACTTAAGTATTCTTCTGCCCTGCTCTCCAATCTTTTACTGATTTTTCTTAGAACTACCTTCACTGCATGCAGGATCAAACTTTGTCCTTTAGTCTTCATACTCAGCTGCTTTCTTCGTCTTTGCTATTGGAATTAATGTCGATCTAACAAAATCTTCCGGCCAAATTCCCTCATGTCCCGCAGGGCCCTTTCAATCTCGCTATCTAATATTTCTGTGCCTAAGCTATCCTTCTCTACTTCCCATTCACTTTCTAAATCTAAGTTCAAAGGTATTCTCCTTATCATAGAGTTCCTCCACATACTCCTTCCATCTTTTTCGAATGGTCATTGGAACACACAAGCCCTTCCACCACATCATAGTCATAGTCCATAGGGAGCGGCTGAATCATTAATGGAAACAAATTTGAGCATAGGTAAATCATTATGATTGGACGGTATTTTTGTTTAACTTATCTTTGGTCAACCTTTCATTCCCATAGGTTTCACAGCCCTTACTGAGAAATACACAGCAACAGGAAAAGGTGGGACCTATCGAATGACAAAAACACTTAATGCATACATTGGAAAGATGGTAGGAGAGATAATGAATCATGGTGGTGATATTCTCAAATTTTCTGGTAACTATTAAGATATATTTTTGTTTAGTTTATCAGCCATTATTTTTTGATTTTATTCATTAAAAACTTCTAGGGGATGCATTTTTATGCTGTTGGAAGGTTGAATCTGATGGAAGAATGGCATATACTGTGAATCAAGTTGTAAGGTGCGCTCTCTTCATTCAGCAAACTATGGGAAAATATGATACTGACGTGAAAATCTCTCTACAAGGTACAAATTAAATCATTCCAAAATATTTACAAATTATCTACTATTCAATTTGTTGAAAGTCCATCAAATTAGTTAGTATTTTGTAAAAAGGTCTTGAAAATTTAAATGTATTGAAAAATGTTTAATCTTTGTTAAAAACACTTGAAAGTAAGACTGGAAACAGAAAAGGACACTCATAATTGTTGGCTGGCACATGTGTTCCTCTCAAAAGTGACGTGTAGTTAGAGAGGAAAAGGAGAAAAGTTAATCTTAATAAATGGTAGTGGTTTGTGATCATAGGGAGTGGGATAGTTCCATAGGGATTGGCTTATGATTCATGTTCATTCCAGTATGCTTGGATTCTCTAAGAGTACATGCCTTTTAACAACTCCTCAGCTCTATTCCAAAGGATAAAGAATAATAATAGGATTTATATAATGCATCTTGAGGGGGGAAGGGGGGTTGTTGATGTTACTTGAGATTTTACAGAGATCTGAATGAAACATTGAGCATCTCGATTTATTTTTATTGGAATCGGGGTAACAAAAGTTTTAAAAAATATTTTTGGTGTTCATTTGTCTACAACACAAACATCACATGAAATTCACTTAATCGTGGGTTTTAATTTAAATTCAAACACTTAACACACCCCCTTTCATCCCACAATTAGATAATATTAAATATGCTAACATCCTTCACAAATTTTGGACTTAAATGTACATTTTTTTCCTGGTCAGTTGATACAATCTAAAAAAATGGAGTGCAACAATAGTCAGTAATCCTAAATTATTTAGCTTCACATTTATGGCAGCGATAGTTTCAGGCTTGACCTTGTGAAATTCTTTCATATTGAATAATATTAAAAAATACACTGCAATTTCACAATTAAATTTTTTTTAATTCTCACGACCCAGGTTTCACCACAGTGTGGCATCATCAGGTGATGATGCCAGGGTCGTGAGATTTAAAACAAATTAATTGTGAAATTGCAGTGTATTTTTTAATATTATTCACATTTATGCATAAATCATATCTTGATCTTTGATAATTCAAAGATGGTAAAACATTGTGGAGTTTTACATTCCATGTCAATTAAGAATAACTCTCAAGCTCTCTGATCTATCACAACTGGAGAAAAAGTCACATTTTATTTTATTGGACAAAAGGAAACATTTGTTACCACTTGATTTTGCTTGCTTTTGAGGATGGCTGGGGTTTGTAATGATGTGTCAACCACTTGACTCTCAACACCTGGATTCTTTTAAGTGCTGACTATATGTTCCTCATCTAGGGAGTATCACATGACAATTACTTGCTCCACAACATCATCAGTCCTAGTTCAATACTGCAACATCTGTGCACTTCTACCACACCTACTATTGACTTTGATGGTGTTGATTGCACAAATCCTTGGGATACAGTGATTGACCACCGCCTTTTTTAGGTGTTTGTTGTGGGCTCCATGACCACCTATAAGTATGTAAAAGTACCAATCCTGAGACTTGAATTTTTATACTGAGAGTAAAAAACAGCACTTTTCCACAGAAAAGTGTGGAAAAGTGGAATTTTTTCTGTGGAGTTTTTGTTGTTGCTGTTTTTTAATCTCAGTATGAATCACTTCCACCACATCATGCCTGATTCGATGAAAATTATTTTGAATTTTTATGTATCGAATATTCAATTTTCTAAAATGATGAGCTATATTATCTCATTAAAATGTTATTATACTAGCGTGTAGCCACCTCTGCTTTACTTTAACAAGTATCATTAACAATACCATTTTGGGCTCTAGTTAACCCCTAGGCTGTGGAATACATAGATCAATATTTTGGCATGCGACTGCAGAAAATACATTCATGTTCGTATGGTTTCTGCCAACGTACTCTTCCTAGTCACATTATGACCCAAACTTTTAAAGAAAGGTTTGAATGGTCATTCTTCTCTATTGTTTTACAATACGGCACCCCTTTGCAGTGCTGTTTATGATGGTTCACAACCCTTGAGCGAGTTTCAAAGTGCATTCCATCCACTGAGATTTGGGAAATTGTTTTCTGACCCACCCTCATCACTTCCCTTAGTTGTCTCCAAGTTTCAGTAGAATGCTGGTTATAAATGAAAGTATTTACACACTGTTTGGTATCAAATTAATCATAAATTACCAAGAAAATTAAATATGGAGTTTTAGATATTTTTCTGCATGAAATATTTTGACCTTAGTCAATAATATCTCCTCTACCCCTCCCATCCCCCTTGAAGGGAGCTGGGCTGTGCATTCAATAAGGGTCATCCCGGGTCCACCGCCTAATAAACCTTTGTTGGAAATAGAAGGGAAGAATGCTGTGGCTACTTTTCTCCAGCACACAGCTGAGAAAGAACAAGGCTGCCGCAGCTGAGGGGTTAATATGTTGGATGTCGGTTTTGTCAACTCTTATTGCCCTCTTCAACTGCTGAGTAGTCCCTTAAACATGGAAGGTGCACCCTCCACATCTTCCTTCAATGAGTGGGGGGGGATTAGATTCTGCAGTTTAGAAGGATAAATATTCCCAACCTGTACTATGCACAGCTCCCTTTCTTCTTGCTGTACAGTGAACACTTAAGAAAATATGTCTCTGTGCATTAAAAGTGAATTCAATTGTCCATTATTGCACATTTGGTTTAATGATATCAAAGGTTATACCTACTTCTTAATGTTGTTTTTCTGCTACTTAATGTCACTTTTCTTGTTAAATATTGAATTTCAGTAAAAACTCTGAACTTTTTATATTGATTGCTGTGTAAGTCTTTATTTCTTTTCTCTCCCTAGTGAAGTTAGCGGTATCTGCTGGTACTGCCACTTTTGCTGTTATTGGCTCTAAGGAAAATAAACATTATGTGCTGGTCGGTGACCCTATTACTGAAGTTAGATTAGCGGAGCAGATGTGTGTGTCAGGGGATATAGTACTGACACCATCAGCATGGAAGTTTTGTGACCCTGAACAATATTTATACACTACTAAAGGAGATCTGGGCCATATTAAGGTTAAATTATACATGTTACTTTCAAATTTGAATTTTATACTACATCATCTCATTGAAAACCAATGACCAAGATAATCTTTTCAAGGGTTGGTTCAAATATGGCATACCTCAGGATATCTTAAACCCATTACACATGGCACCATTTCTTGGGCCAGAAATAGTACTAGAAATTGCCTGGATTTTGTAGCACCATTCTTGGCACAACTAATTGCATGAAGTTTGTACACATGCTACCAGAGGTCAGTAACATAGATTGCATGAAAATGGCAGACACATCAACATATACAATATAAATAATGAACAGAAATTAAAAGGAATACTTACATAAATGCTCTTTTCACTTGATCGAGATTCGCACAGTACTCGACTAAAAATTCTATAACACATGTTACACAGTATTTCATTATTAGCTTTAATTGAAATATGTTAATTGTACATCAACATATATGATAAAAATAAGGAAATACATTTTAAAACGAAATTAAAGAGAATACTAACTAAATGCTGTTCCTAGGTAGTTGAGATTCGCACGGAGCATTACTAAAGATTCCATAGCACATTTTACACATTATTAGTGATAACTAAAATATGTTAATTATACAACAACATATTCGATAAAAATAATGAAGTACGTTTTAAATGGAAATAAAACAGAATACTAACCTTGAATAATCATTTTGTAGTTGACGAATCTCATACAAACTCTCACAACTGGTACAATAAATATGGCGTAAATATAACACGTTCTATCCTGTGCAACTGGCAGGCAACTACTGGTGCCATCTCCAGATGGTAGCAAATTCGCTATGACACACGATGCAAAACATGGCCGGCATTTTCTTGTACCATTTCTGGCTCAAGAAATGGCATCGTGTGTAACAGACTTTATACGAAATCCATGTTGTGTGAAAGTCATAATTCATTGCGAGGTGGCCAGTGATTCCCCTGTGGTGCCTGCAGTTAATCTGGATGATCCAATCAATCATCTTGTCTTTAGCCATGAAGTAAGAAGGTATTACCCTTGCCTAAAATATAGAAATATCAATGGTTTCCCCAAGGGTGTTAATTGAGACCAGGAACTGAATTCTAAATTTTCTCTTTAGGAAAAAAATCCAGTTTCAACCATAGCACTGTTATTCATTGAATTATATGAGGGTGAGTCAAAAACTAACCCAATTACATAACGAATCACTTTATTTCCTATAATTCAATTCACTTTTTTTATTATTTCAAAAACAAATCCAAGTGGAAACAAGGTCCGGTGGCATTGTTACATTAAGAATTCAATTATCAAACATAATTAATTAAATAAAATATCAATCACATTATCACACATCACATCATACAAACACATTATTAAAGTTTGCTCAGGGAAGAAAAATGCTCAGTGACTAAAATTGTAAAATTTTAAAAAGTCAATTGGTACAGATATTCATACATATTCTTTAGGGATGCAAGGTGCGACTATCACGTAATAAGAACTCCTGAAGGTTTGGCAGTAACTTAGTTTATTATAACGGCCTTTATGGTGTACTACTTTGTAGACCTCAATGGTGACGGCGTAGCTTACAATGTTGCGGCTAAACTGTAGTCGTCTACACAAAGATGTTCACTCGTCAAGGGCTGGCGAAGGACTCCCCTCAGTGGCAAATCCGCTTCCATCTCCTTACCGTTGCTGCCACCTGGTGAGGAGATGAACTCCAAACAAATGAGGCCAGAAATGGCTGCTAAAGAAAGAGTCCACTTCTGCCACATCTCTACATTATTATTATTACAACAGTTATAGGTTGCTGCTCTGTAACTTTTGCAGTTAAAAAAGTTACAGATTTGCAACTGCTATTATGTCAGTTGCTCATTTTTATTCTGAACTAATTTTTGAACTTAGTTATATGTAGTATGAAAATGAATTGAAAATTATTCATAGAAATTTTAAATAACTAAGATAATAAATTAAGCTTACAGTATCTTGCGGTGTAGGTCTGCTATTTGTTGCACAAAATTTGGTATCAGTCAACAAACAGCAATAATGTCGAGTATAGTCACAGTTTGGGCCCAACGCAGAGCAAGCTGTAAAAGTCACACTTCTTTGAAATTTTCTTTGCCACTCACAAACTTGTTTGTTATGACAAAAACTTTTCCCATATTATTTCAGGGTTCTTTTATGTACATCAGTACCTTTTTCTCCTTAGCTACGAGGGTGGTTAGATAAGTCAGTGATTTATTGAATAAAACAAATTTTTTTCTGCAAATAAACATTTTATTTTTCTACATAATCACCTTTTAGCTCGATACATTTAG